>JAOQIF010000420.1:0-72267 GCA_026260285.1 Colletotrichum sansevieriae
ATATCTTTATCTTCTTAATATATAAGTTAAGGATAAGCTATTCTTATATCTTCTTAGATAGACGCTTCGGGTACTAATATTTAATAATATAGAACTAAAGAAGAATCTCCTCCCTAGTAAAAAGGCTTTCTATACTTAGGAAGTTATTGTTATTTCTAAGCAGATTATACTTATATTTTATAGCAAGAGTAAACGTAGGATTGCTAAAGATATGCTTAATCTTGATATAGAGGCGCTTAAGAACTACTTCCTAAGTATTGCAGAAGAATTAGTATTTATAGATTTAGTTATCCTAGAAGAATTAGTAATTATAGTAATTATTTATTATAATCTATATACTATAATTAGCTTGTTAAGGATTAGAGCACTCTGCTTAGCTATATCGGTTTGAGGTACGCTATCCTTAATACTAACTTCGAAGTTAAGCATAGTCTTAACGTCATCCAAATTTATCTAGGTATTATTATTAATCTTATCTAGAGGAATATCCTCCTATTCTTTATTACTATTGTCATTAATAATCGTATTATATATTAATATAGCAGGACCTATAAGCCTTATAAGAAGCTAGCTTAGATGCGTTCCTTTTGATATATTAGATAATATTAATATAAAGAAAGTAATTTGAAATAAAGATACTTACTATAGGGTATTAACTTATTAGATCTCTCGAGCTTCGAGGTTAGCACGCTCTATTATAGATATATTAATCTATATATCTAAACTTCTTAAAGCCTTAAGCTTGCGGGATTTCTACTATCTAAGGGCCTTTTTAGCCTAATTAATCGCCTTTTAGGCTTCGTTTATATTCTCAACTCGTTAGTATAACTCCTTAGTATTTATATTATTAGAATATTCTAACTCTGCCTTTCGCTTAGCTCTAGCGCTAGATCTAAGCAGTTGACCTATTGCTAATTAGTATAAATAATTACTATAAATCTATATAAAACATACCGCGATTCCGCTTAGATAATATTTTATATAATATACTACTCTCTAATTAAAATAGTTATTAATAAGTAAAAGTGTAGTATAAAGACTATTATATATTACCTATAGTAGTCGTTATAGTATTAGCGAAGTTGTTTAGTAGGTGCTTATTAGGGGGAAGATTTTATTATTATTTAGAAAAATCAAAAAACCGTAAAAATCAATCGCGGGTAGCTTATATATAACGCGCTATAAGTATTATCCTTTTCTTCTAATTAAAAATCAAAAAATCAAAATACTTTAAATTATAGCTGTAGATTGCTCTAAATACTCTCTTTTCAAAAAGTCAATCCTTATATTTTTGCGATAGTTATATAATTTACTATTTATTTATTAATATCTATATTCTATATAGAAATAGCTTTATACTCTCCTCAAAAGGTTCGCACCTTCCTATAAATAATCAAAGGAAGGTATAATATAAATAGCTAAATAATAATAAATTAGCTAATAATATATTTAACCTTTTCTTCTATAAATAATACTAATATTATACTTAATACTATATAAATCATATTATAAGTTAAACCTCTCCTTTATTATACCTATTCTTTATACTAATTATATTTAGATATTATCTATAAGAATAAAAAACGCCTAAAAGGCTGCTAATACTAAAAAGGCTAGCGAGAAGTCTAGTAAGAAGGCTAGTAAAGTACCTAAAGCAAGGAAGACTATAGGTAGCAAATCAGCCCCTAGTAAGTCTATCTAGGCTAGAGCTACTAAGAAGAAGTATCGCTAGCGCCCTAGTAGTAAGTTGAAATTAATATAAAAGATAACTATAAATTAACCCTTTCTAGCTAAAGCCTTCTGCGAAATTCGCACGTATTAGAAGTCTATTAATCTTCTTATCTATAAGCTCCCCTTCTAGCACCTTATATATAAAATCTACTAGGACTAGGGAAACTAGGATCTTCGCTTCTAAGCCTCAGCTATCTATACTCTTTAAGAGTCTACTAAGTCTCTTCTCGCTAGTATCTTTAAGAGTATATACCCCGATTTATTACTTATATATTAAACTAATAAATCTAGTAGTTAACCTTACTATAATTCACGCTAAGCGTATTACTACTATACCTAAAGACCTCTACTTAGTCTAGGTAATCCTAAAAGCGGGTAGAAACTATAGTAGCGATTAGTTCTAGATATAGATATCCGTAGAATTGAAGAATTGAGTTGATTATTATAAAAGATGCTTATAATAAGTTATATAAAGCCCCTTACTTATTAGTACCTATATTAGCTATAGCCCAAACCTATATAACCCATGGGTACCTATATTAGCTATAACCCAAACCCACATAACCCATGGGTACCTATGGGTAACTTCTAACATTCTGGGTAGTACCCGTTACTACCCAACCCTTATCGCGGGTACCCATGGGACCCACGGTCGAAAGTAATACAAGGTCTCCTACAGCGAAAGTAATAGGGGTCCTCCTCCGATTGTAGAACTTGCTGTATTTTTCATTGCATTTGTGAAGCAGGTCGGTAATAGCTGACCTCTGGGTGAGTAGACCTAGAACCCTGTCGTTTGCTGCTGGGACTGTTGAGATTTTTTGTTGGGGTTCGACGTCGTTAGGTCCGCGCGGAGAATATCCCATTAGTAGTTCAGCGGGTGGTGTCTTAGTAGCCTTATAGTAGGAGTTGTTATAAATAAATTGAGCTAGGTCGAGCTATATTGCCTAATTATCCTGGTTGATATTGCAGAAAGCTTGTAAAAAGTGCTTAATGCTCTGATTTTAGCGTTCTATTTGGCTATCGGTCTGGGGGTGAAAGGCGGTACTAAGTTTCCTCCTGATGACTAGCAGGTGGCATACTTCAGCCTAAAAATTGCTAGTAAATAGCGATCCTCGGTTGGATATAATAGCTTCTAAGAGCCCGAATATGAGGAAAACATATTTAGTGAGTAGTGCGGCTAACCCGTTAGCTATGAGTGACTCCCTGGTGGGGATATATAGGGAGTATTTCGTAAACCGGTCGATAACGACGAGAATGCTGTCGTAAGGCTTGTTCCCCGCTGTGAGGGATAGCGGCAATTTGGTGATGAAGTCGATCGATATTTGTTGAAAGGGCCGGGTAGGTACTGGTAGGGGTGCTAGTTCGCCTCACGAGCCTGGATGAGATCGGGTTTACCGGACTACCCTATGGGGGTCCGTAGAAGGAGGATACCGGGTGGCGCCTCGGATAACGGGCTACGCTAGGAGTCCGTAGAAGGGGAATACCGGTAGCGCCCCGGGTAACGGGCTATCCCAGGGAAGTCCGTAGGTGGGGGGCACCGGGTGGCTCCCTATATAAGTCCTCTAATCCTCACGCACCCTCACACAGTAGACTGGAGGGTTAGAGAAGAATGAACGTTACGACTTCGCACCCATCTATACTGACTGGGTAATTTGCATCTCTACCTCCTAGTTATCCTAGGTAAAGTTAATTATTATCTATGGGACTACCTAGATCTCTTAATTAAAACATTCTATTACTCTATCTATCTGCAGGTGAAAAGCAGTGCTTAAATATTATTCGATCTTTATAAGCGTGTAGAACTATTGCTAGAACTAACTTATCTAGTTACTACCTATATTGCTAATAATTAACTTTAGTATACTATAGAATTAGTAGTAATAGTTTATAAAGCATTCTGCATATATTTCTATATCTATTGAGGGTATCTCTTCTAGGGTTATTATCTTAGAGAGCTTATTAACTATTACCTAGAGGTATCTAGACCCTGTTTTTACTATGCATAGGAGGTCTATAATAAAATCTATAGTAAGATCGCAATATAGCTATTCTACTACTAGCAAGGGTTAAAGAAGCCTGCGTTTTACATACTAAATTATTCCACGCCCGCAGCTATTGCAGTTTCTTATAAACTAGCGGACTATAGAGGACTGCCCTAGCTAGAAGTATTGCTAGGCTAGAATAGCTAGGGTGTTATTCTAACTAGGGTAGCCTGTTATTACTAAGTTATAGTACTTCTAAATTAACTACGTTTAGAGCATATTCTGAGGGTAGTTTTTATCTATTAATCCTAGCACCTAGATCTAGTCTCTAAATATTAATTAGTTAAGGGTATTAATACTATACTTAGCAATCTGCAGTTTTAGGCCTAGCTAGGGAGAGAAGCTTCGATTGCCCCTTTTTACTATAGAATAAGCCCCTTAGTACTAGTTATCTTCTACTTGCGCTTCGTTCTATGCTTATTAAAGGGCTAGATCCTTAAATATTATTATAGCAGGGGCTTTAACTATTACTACCCTCCTTACTTTACCTAGGGCGGAGTTAGGGATTATTTATATTACCTTCCCTTTCTCTTATTCAACCTCCTATCCTTTTAGGGCATCCTATTCGCAATATAAGAGTATATTAGGCATAGCTACTAGGCAACTAGGTTAATATTCTAAGTAGAAATTATATCTTAATAACTGCTCCGCCTAGTGACTTTAGCATTCTATTAAACGTTGCTTTTATATAAAGTATTTAAAGCCCTTATTATTCGTAATAACCTTAAACCTAGGGTAGCTTCTTAGCTTAGTATCCTATACGCTTAAATAAGCGATTATTACTAATAGCTCTATATTATAGATTAGGTAGTTATTTTAAGCAGGGGTTAGCTTCTGCGAGTAGAAAGCGATAGAATAGCGCTATCCTTATATATCTTCTTAAGTTAGCACCCCCCCTAAAGCAAACCCTAAGTAGTCTATCTAAATAATAGTTAGGGCTTATAGGTTGAAATAATATAATACTAGTATAGTTTAGAAGCAGCGTTTGAGCGCCTAGAATGCATCTTCTTATTCCTTACCTTAGATAAATAGCGCTCCTTTCTTTATTAGGAGGGTAAGGGGCTCTATAACCCCTAAGTATTCTAATAAAAATATTTAGTAGTAGTTAGTAAACCTAAGGAAACTTTATAATCTTTTTACTAAAGTAGGCGCTTCCTATTTAATAATTACTTATACTTTCTCTATATTATAAGTAATACTCTCGCTTATCTTTAGGATAAATCCTATATACTCTACTATTTTTATAGAGAACTTATATTTTACTAGGTTACGGTTAAGACTAGCCTCTTAGAGGGCCTGGAGAACCTTATGCACCTTCTGCTTATAATCTGCTTAGGAGCTGCTACTATAAACTAATATATTATTAATATATACTATTGCAAAGTTGTTAAGGAACTCCTAGAGCGTGCTATTAATATATTATTAGAATATCACAGGGACTCTACTGAATCCAAATAGGCAGACTAGCTACTTAAAGAGCCTATATTATATATAAAAGGCGGTCTTTTCCTAGTACCCCTCTGCTACCTAAATCTTATAGAAAGCTGCTACTATATCTAGTTTAGTATATTACTTTACTAAACTAACGCTCTAGAGGGTCTCTTAGATTAGGAGTAGGGGGTAGTAGTCTCGCTTTATAATTATATTTAATGCTTAGTAATTATAATAAAATAGCAATCCTCTACTAGGCTTCCTAATAATAAGTATAGGCGTGCTAGTAAGAGACTTGCTTGCCTGAATAAAGCCCTTATTAAGCAGGTCTATAAGTATCTTTTTTAATACTAATAGCTCTTCTCTTAATATGCTATAGAGGGGTCCCTAGGGTAAGGGCGCCTCTTAGCTAGAGGTATCACGCTTAAGGTAGATTTTATAATCTATACTAGGATAACTTAGAGGTAGGGGGTATAACTTAGCTAGCTTAAAAAGCTCTGCGAATTTATTATAAACGTATTATAGTAGTTTCTCTAAATAGTCTTCTAGTTTCTTTACCTCTAGCGCTTTTTTAATATCCTTTAGGCTTACTACCTATATTCCTATTACTAACCTAGATAGCTAACTCCTGATAACCCTCTAGCAGATTGCTATAAATAAGGTAGCGTTAAGCTAGCAGGCTTCCTAGATCTCCCTCACTCTTTAGGGTTCTTCTTATCCTTAAAGGGTAATAGTAACCCCTACCTTCTTATAATATACCTGCTTCTTTAATATATTATAAATAATATAGTTTTATTCTATCTATAGCTTCCCTAAAAAGAGGTTAGCATCTAGTCCTTTTACTATATAAGCAAAGAGTTGCTATATATAGCCTCTAATCTCAAGGTATAATATAGCTACGCCTTTTGCTATAGCTTAAGCTAAGTTATTAGCAAAGCCTTGTAATTACTATGCTTAGTAGTTAATATATAGTAAATAGAGGCGGCGGGCGTACTAGTGGTCTATTATTATATAGATATTATAACTATAGTCTCTTAAAGCGTTAGTAGGAGTGCCTTTATAAACTCTAATTATTAATATTATAGAAGGCCTGCTTATACTATATTCTAACTAGAACTACTCCTAACTAGCCCGCTCTTCCTCTATTATCCCTAATACCTAATATTATACTAGGGTTATTTATTTCCTAAGTTAGAAGGGTCCTCTTCGCCTTTAACTTCTCCTAAGTTTAAATATATTATTTCTTTAATAGCCTTTGCTACTCTAGGACTATCCTTTAACTTCTTAGCCTTCTAGTAATCCCTTTATAAGTAACTAATCTAGTTATACTTAAAATAATAGCGTATTTCCTTGCTAGAACCTTTGCCTACGCCCTCGCGCGAGGTGCGCACTAACCCTATTATCCTAGTATCCCTATTTATATCTATTCTAGTAGGTAATACTCTTAATCTAAAAGTAGTAGGCTAGTATAGAATATTAGGAATATAATATAATCCCTCTAGCTTCTATATGATATCTTATATAAGGCTAATATATTTAGCATACCTATAGGGGGTTAGGTAGTTAACTAGATAGTTAAGGAGCTTATAAGATAGTGCCCTATATAAGTAGTTAATCTAGATGCTATCTAGCTATATTATACTACCTACTTCTATAATAGCGCGTTTAAAGCAGGGTAGGAATGAGGCAAAGGCTTTATTATGCTTTATTTTAAGCTCTAAGAGTCTTCTAAGAGCCTTGCTTTTAATACTAGGGTTGCTATAGGTATAGTCTAGGTATACTAAGAAGGCATCTAGCTTAAATAAGCTATTACTACCCCCTAAGCTATAGAAGGCTATAACTACTAGCTATACTCTAGGTTCTAGGCAGGAGTTAATAAGATACTAGGCCTCTTGATTGCTTAAGTAGAAGGCCTAGTCTATCCTAATCTTATTATATATCTATTATACCTATATAATATACTTATTATAGCTTCCTCCGAACTTAAGGGGGTTAGGGAGGGGTTTTAACTACTAAGCGCTACCTATTTCCCAGGTGATCTCTAGCTATAGGGTTAGTATTAATAACGCTAGGGTATAGCTACTTGCTACGTCTTGCTAGAGCTCTGCAGTCAGCTTGTTATTAAGCTGTTATATAGTTATTAGGCTATTAAGTTAGTTACTAAGCTTATTAATTATTATATAGATTACTTTAAACGCTTCCTTGCCTATTAGCAGCACTTCTAGACTAGCTGCTACTAGTATAGCAGGTTCTATTTTCTGCCTGCTATCTACTACGCTATATAACTAGCGAGGTAGGTATTAAGAGAGAGAGCTTAGATATATAAAAGGCTAGCCCTAGGTTTATTTAACTTAGGGGTGCCTTAATTATAGTAATCTAAGCTAAGGAAGGGAAGTTTTCTAGGAAGTTCCCTATATAATGGAAAAATAGATATAGGGCGAACGTTAAGCGAGAGCGGTCGCTAAGGGCAGAATTCTTAGGGTCTGCGGCACCGCCCAGACGTTAGCAGTGGCGTAGCCTGTAACACTTATATAATTAGAGCCCTTTTGTTTTAGCTTAGCTATCTTACTATAAGATATCCTAATTAATAATAATAATAATATCTATATAATAGACTATATTATTACCTATAGGGGCCTTAGATAAAACTATCAGTACCTTATTAAATAGAAGGGCTATAGCAAACTAGATAATTCATAGGAGCTATAATATAACATATCTGTAGATTTATAAAATAACTATAAAGCCTAATTATAAGCAGAAATATTATAATCCCTATATAATTTAATAAGTAATTTAATAGGGGACTAGTATTTAAGTAGAAATTGGGTTTGCTAGCTAAGTATCTTGATTTACTGGCTTAAAAGCCTCCAATAAGGCGAGAAGAGAGTAGAAAAATACCTAAAGGTAACTAAATACTACCTAGAGATTATTAGTAGCCTACTAGGGGCGCTCCTAAAAATTTTAAATATACTAGGTACTAGCGCTTACTACCCTAGAGCTATTATCTTTACTACTAAACTTAGTAGTAATAGCCTTATAATTCTAAAATTATATTAGAAATATTAGCTAGATACATACTAAGAAGATACTAGTAGGGATTATATAAACTTATAACTTTATTATAGGAGTTAAGTAACTCCTAGGTATATATAGCTTATAACTCCTTTGCTTCTATCTACTTCTTAATAAATTACTTTATTTCTATATAATAGTAGTAGAGGTCCTTATACTACTTATATAATAACTTAGTCTATTTCTCTACCTCTTTAGAGAGGTATTATTAGTAAGTAGTAGCCTCTTCTAAAGTAGCTATTTAGTAATCCTCTATTTCTATAGAATTCTCTACCTCCTTAGCTTTATACTTCTTAGGTATAATATTAAAATTATTCTTCTTAGCCTAGGGGGCTTTCTTAATTATAAGCTGAATAGCAAGGATCTCCTCCTAAATATAATTAGAAACTAGTAGTAAAGCACTAGAGGAATATTAGATAACCTACCTTATTCTTAATATATTAAGCTAGAATATTAGGCTTAGAGCTACCCTTATTTATTAAGCGCTTAGGGTTATTAGTAATACCTATTATGTAATAAATAGGCTATAGAGAGTTGTTAGCTAAGAACTAGAAAATAATAAGCAAAAATCATATTAATATAAGCTTTTCTATTACATATTCTAATATAATACTTATATTTAATAGAGGTATTTAAAAATATATAAATTAGTAATAAATTTAGAAGCTAAAGCTAATAAAGTATTAGATAAATACTAGCTAAGGACTAAGTACTTACTATTACTCTTAAAGTATATAATAAAGCTTATAAGAAGCTTAATCCTAGGGATATTACCCTTAAGTAGCTCCTACTTTACTTATACTAAGAGGTAGTAATAATAGGAGCATGCCTAGAGCTTACTTATTATAAGGATATAGGAGGTATCTAGTGTGCTAATAGGGAAGGGGGTAATATTAGTAGTAATAGAAGATATAATAATAGATTTATTATATAGTAAAACAAGAGACGGCTTGCCTGCCTTTGGAAATGGCGGCGCTGATATGCCATTTTTAGCGCCTGCTATATCAGGCAATTCTCAGCTATATTACCCCTCGCTGTTTTTACGCTCCTATAAAACAACGCCCGCCCCGCCTAGTATGCTAATATACCTCGAAGTTCCTCTTATACCTTTTGTTTCTCCAAGCACTACCTATACTATATTCACCTCTATTCTACTAGCCTTAACTATATCTATACTCTATAATAGCAATTATATACTATTAACCTTTAACTCTTGCTTCTATAATAATCTACTTAATAAACCTCTATTTCTTCTAAAGATAAAGGAAACTAGTAGAAAAAAGGCCTATGCTAGTGCTTTGAGTTTTCTATAGTAATTTTATATATAATAGGTGTAATATACCCTAGTATGCTTTAGTGTTCTTCTGCTATATCTATATTACTAACTCCCTTAGTACATTGCTACTTATAGCAATTTTATCTACCTATATCTGCTATTTCACCTCGCCTATTTCACTAATTATCAATATTAAAAATAATAAATACCTAATAAAGCGCCTACTAGGCTTATTACTTATCTTAAAGAGTTCCCCTTTCTACCCTGCTACTAGATCTAAAATTACCTCTTAAGGTAATTTAAGAACTTAGGGATTATAGGATATATAGTAGGGTTATATAACTATAAGTAGTGATTAGAGATACTATATCACTCTGAGTAGTTAAACTAGGTATTATAACGAGCGCTTATAGCAAAGCCCTTAGGCTAAGTCCTTCCTCAGGCGAATAGAGGTATACCTTGAAATTACTATATTTAGCAAGCTTTATGTTTTCTACCTCGCTAGTAGTCAGGCCGTTAGTAGTTATAGCGAGAAAAGCACTATATATTATAGATATTAGCATCTAGCTAGGCTACTAGCTAATAAAGAACGGGGTTATATTACTATAGGTATTCTAACTTTTAAAGATAAGCTAATAATAGGGTAAAGAGCTAGTATAAATAGAATTCCCTTATTAGGTTATGCATCTCTCAACTACAGCCTAGACATCCAGCTCGCCTATCTCTAGTGCCTATCTGTAGTGAGACGCTAGGAATAAGAATAGCCTTATATATCTAAGATAATACACGCCCTATAGCTATGCCTCTGAATAATAGCCTAGTAATACTATCTATAAAGTATGCTCCTCCAAACGGGGTTAGCTTATCTAATATTAATCTAAACCTTAAATATATATTATAAAGCAGTCTTCTTCCTAAGACCTTGAGAATTAGCTCATACTAGTATCTTAGAATACTTAGCTAGGGCATAGCTCCTATAAATAGCTATAAGTAGTTATAGAGGTCTTTATAATATAGCAACCTCTAAGAGGATAGGAATATAAACCTAGTAGTAGTTTTTCATACTATGGAGCGAGGGCTTGCTAATAATAATATTACCTAATTAGGATGCTCTTATACTATAAGCAGAATACCTAGGCGTTAAAACTAGTTATCTATATATCTATATCCAGGAGTAGGAAAGATAAATAGCTAGACTTCACTAAAGGGCGCTTTAGGTAGCAGCTACTATAGCTTCCTAAGTCAAGGAAATTACCTAAAAAGGCAATTTTATCTTAGTTATACTAGGTATCTAGCTCTGCCTTATCTTAGCTCTTAATAAGATAGTTTTAATATTAGTTATATTATATATAAGAGATAGTAGGCGCTAGGAAGCTTGAATATATCCCAAAGCGATAGTGCAATATTTCCAAGACTATTAATAGCTACAACTATAAGTTTTACCTTAAGCTCTATTAGCATAAGCCTATTATATAGCTTATGAGGCAATATCTATAATATATTATATAGTTAGCTAGGATAAGTAAGGGGCAGATAACCCCTCTCACCCATACTACGCTCAGGGGCGGGTAGTTATGCTAGTTAGAATATTTATCAGGCTTAATAGAGTGTTAGGCTTAACTAAACGGGCCTCTTTTAGTATAACTCTAGGGCTAGATACTAGTATTAATAGATAGATAGGTGCTTATCTCAGTCTATTAATTATAATTTATACTACTAGGAGCAGCCCTAGTAGTTAAGATCTAGTAATATAGCTTATAGGACTTAGCTAGGGGCTCGGGGCTATAAGTTTCTTTATCTATTCTAATAGCTTACTTAGTAAGTCTGCTATTACTACTATTTTTAGATATAATAAATAGTAATTATAAATGATAGAGAGCCTACTAATATATTAAGGGTATTAGTTAGGCTTAGAAGAGGATATTATACTATCTAGGGTCCTATATAACAAAGGAGTTGCTAGTGAGTTAACTAACCCTATCCTAGGGTTCTAATATAGGTTTAGAAGCAGCAGGCTCCTCTAAGGGGTAATAGGTAGACTTTTTAGTCTAACTATTATATCTAGGAAAGGGGGGGTCATTCTAATATAGATAGCCTATATCTATATCTTATATAACGCCCTCATATCCTCACTATTCCACTAGTTAGCTCATACTAAACTAGTTAACCTTTCTTCTTTTATTAATAATAGTTAGGCTATAATTTAAACAACTAGATATAGAGTCCATAGGATAGCTCTATAAAAAAAAGGAGTATAAGTAGAAGCTTATATAACTAAAACGCTAATATAAGCATAAAGAGCAATAACATTAATCACACCTCCTATTAATAGCGCTTCTAATACTACTTGAATCAGATATTAGAACTCTCGTTGCAATAGAGGCCTAAACTATTAGCTTTATATTAGGTATACTCCTATTATATCCCGCTAAGTCTTAACCTATACTAAATAGCTGATTTTAGCAACTTTTATAGTATTAATAACCTCGCCTTTAATTTTATTAGAATAGATTAGAATAATAATAGGAATAATATTGCACACGCTATAGGCTGCTTCATACCACTATCTAGGATAAGTAGTATTATAATAGTAATAACTAAACCTATCTCTTTAGAGGAGACTAAGTCGCCCTTAGAATTCTAGTTATCTTAGATACCCCTAATTGCCTAGCCTCCTATAGAATAGACCTCTTAGGAAGAGTTAATTATTTTACCTAAGGAACTACCCCTAGTTCCTAACCTAGTAAAATGTTTAATAGTATATATTCGTTTAATAAGTTATCTTATTACAAACTTAAATATAGGTAAGAGACTAAAATTATATATATAAAGGAATTCAAGATTAATACTAATATTATATAGCTATTACTAAGGGTAAAGGGAGGAGCGAGGGTAGTAATACCTATAAAAACTATAGTAATAATAGCTCAGCTAATAATAATAGTAGTAGCTCTAATAGTGAAGATATAGGTAGCGAGAGCTATTCTTAAGAGTTAGCAGTTCTAGGACCTAAACCTATAGTTTAAGATTTATTAGGGATTGCTTTATTATCTATCCTCTCTAGAAGCTACTCCGCAGCGCCCGACTCCACGAGGGCCCTGTCTTACCTAATAAGCCCTATTTCTAGTTTATTAATTTAAGTTCCTACTGCTCCCTTAACTAGTATAGAAGAGCCTTAAATAGATGTTTTTATGCTTCCTACTCTATCCTCAAACTATGCCTCTATCTTATAATACCATTATAATACTATTACTAGTAGGAGGAAACGAGGTTATATAGAAATTAAAGATAGCTATAGGAGCTATAATTATTACTTGCCTAAACGAAGGAGGTTATAAGATGCTAGCAGCGGGATAGTATTACTAGTTCTACTAGCTAGGTCTTTATATATATTACTATCTTAAGCCTTAGTAGATAAGCTAGGCAAGAGAGGCCTTATAACCTAATGCAATAAATAGCTCCAGCGCTCTCCTAGAAGCTAACCATAGCTTTAAATAGCTAGCGCTATAAGCTATAGTAATAACTACTTACGCTCTACTAGGCTACCTGCGCTAAATATAGATAATACTTTAAGAGGAGGGAAGTATATAAGAAGATAGCAAGGGCGATTGCTAACTATAACTAGAGTTACTTTACTATACTCTAACTACTCTTTAGGGAAACTAGATCCCTGAAGGTATAAACTAATTTCTATCTCTCTTATTACTACCCTAGCAGATCTATCCTTAGCGATATATTATACTTATAGCTTTTCTAAAAAATATTTACTATAGTTAATTAATATTATATAAGCTCTTATTAGAAGAGGTGCTAAGCCGCCTAATAGTAAGAGGGGATTAGATATACTTTAGCTATTCCTTAGGTTTATTAGTAATTATGCTATAAAGCGTCTTCTATATAATCCAATAAGCATAAGAAATATCAACCGCTCTAATATAATAAATCGTGAATAGGTATTAGAGGTAACTATCGAGCTACTAAACTCCAAGATATTTAAAAATAGTAATAGCTTAGAGGATAACTCTAGAGAAGATAGCAATAGTGAAAGGGAGAGTGCGAGCTCTAATTATAATGATAGCCCTAGTATTCTTAAGGAAATAGGCAAAAGGCCTTAATAACGCTATTAGATATCTTTAGATAAATTATACCTATATATAGGTTTAGGAGGAAAAAAAGTAGTCTTAGATTACTAGTAAATTAGAGCAAAGCGAGCAGGCTATTATCTAATATAAGAAGATTATAAGTAAGTAGGATAAGAAGATAATAAAGTAAGGGATAGAAAATAAGATTACTTTTACCTCGCCTCTCCTATGCTCTCTAATAATATTCCTCTCTCTTATTCTTATCTTAACCTCCCTTAGGCTTATATCTGATATAATAGCTTAGATCGGGTTTATAAGGTATATCGTTATAGTCCCAAAGTCTCAGGTCTAAACTAGTTAATTTTTCGTCTCAAGCCTATGCAATATCTATCCTAAGCGCCTTTATAGCCTATGGGCTTTCTTATGACGTTTGAAATATACTAGTGATATCGCCCTCGGGTATATAGATCATGCTAATAATCTTAAGCCTAAATAGGGGAGGCTAGTATATAAATATATTTTTTTTGCTTATCCATCTCCTTATAAAACTATTTTAAGCCTATTAAATAAAAGGGCGCTAAGTAGCTAAAAAGGTATAATAATAAGGGAAAACTAGAAAGGGCTTAATTAACGATTCTGCTATACCTATAGTTATTCTGCTATCTCTATAATTACTCTCCTAAATCTATTGATTCTGCTGTGCCCTCTATTATTCTGCTATCTATGTTTTTTTCTGCTGCCCTATCTTTATTCTGCTGGGTTAGTCTCTATATCCTTTTCTTATAATCCTATCCTAACTCACAATTTGCTGCACTTTTCTGCTGCACTTTTCTGCCGGCTTTCCAAGTTTTTCTGCTGTTCCTAATCTAGATTCTGCTGCCCCTCTATACTAACCCCCTATATTTTACTAGATATTCCCTAGCTTTATTATTTCCCTTCTACTCCTAAATCGCACTCTTATCGTGCTATTGCTCCTTCCTAGTCTAAACGCACTAATGTTTCTTTATACTATTGCTATAGAGGATTTTATTATCTAGCGCATACTTAAAGCTCATTAGGCTCCCCCGCATCCCTCATATTAATTCACTATTTGCGATCTATAAGCGAATAAATATGGCTTAACTAGGTGTAGTAGGAGGGTGCAGGTATAGCAGTGATAGGCAAGCTATATCTAAGATGCAGCCTTGCAGATTTCACCTTCGCGCTAGGAGTTGGAGAGAGACTATATCTATAAATAGCTCGAAGCTGCTGAGAATTATATAGAGCTAATAACCAAATCACTATTGATCTTTTCAGAAGCATCCATCAGATAGGGAGAGGACCTCTAAGTATTAATAATTAGGAAAATGCATTTTATCTTCTAGCATCCCCTTGAGTCAATAGTACTAGTATGTGGTATAGAGGGGGGTATCAACAGGACGTTGCAGTTGATAACCTCCTTAGCTGCGTTGCTAATTGCATGCAGGTAATTCTCAAAAATGATGCTATTACCTAGATCAAATGCGCTTTTTATTTCTTCTACCTCCTTAAGCTTATCTATAATTACTTAAATAGGGTCCTTAATACTATTATACAGAAAGTACTCCAAGGCCTTCTTATTAGTAATCTTATACCTTATAATTCTACTTCCTAAGCTAGATAGGAACGATTAGCTCTTAAAATAGCGATAATTAGAGGGGAAAGTTTTATAGAGGGTGCTGAAGATAATGCGCTATTACTATATAAAGTCGGGCTATAGCTTGAGATTAGTTAGGAGCACTACTTATAGCATAGATTTATAATAGAACCCTTAGAAGTTGGTCTATAGTTAGTTTTAATAGTAAATTTGCTATAAACGAGGGAATAATAGGTACCAATATATTTATTGAGCGAGGTGTGTTAGGTTTGCTGCTCTGCCTCATTAGCGCGCTATTATTCTTGCTGTTGATCTCTCTCTGCTGCCTCAGCGCGTTGTTGCTCTTGTTATTGATCTCTTTCTGCCTTGTTGGTGCGTTCTTGGGCTTCTTGTAAGAGCCCCGAGAGCCTCGCTAATTCTTTAATATTTCCTATTCCGCTTATAATAGCTATAATTAATATATAGATAGTAGTTAGGTTCTAGGATTATTTTCAAAGGTTGGATAATGGATAGTGGTAGTCCAGAGCTTAGCTCAACTAGTAGAATCGACCTCTCTGTATCGCTAGGGGCAACTAGCATGTGATCCCAACGTGCTTGGCGTCCTCTTCCAACGTCAGGTGACTCATGTTTGCACTAAAATTTTACTAAAAAGATACTTATACTTAAACATGTCCCAACGGGTGTTAACGCACGAGCCCTTTACCTGACCTGCTCTAATATTAACCACGCTAAAGTTTAGTTCTTTATTAGAGCATAATGTGAGGGGCTAGCCCGGGTTTATTCAACTTAGGGGTGCCTCAATTATAGTAATCTAAGCTAAGGAAGGGAAGTTTCCTAGGAAGTTCCCCGTGCAATAGAAAAGCAGATATAAGGTGAATATTAAGCGAGAGCGGTTATTAAGGGCAGAATTCTTAGGGTCTATAGCACTACCTAGATGCTAGTAGTAGCATAGCCTATAATATATACCCCCCCCCCCCCCTCTCCTCCTAGCCCTTGAGTGAGTTATAGGTTTAAGCACGGGCTAAGGGCTAGTCTAGAGCGATATTAATCCGGGCTGCTAGCTGCTCCGCGCCCTATAAGCAAATAATTATAATAATATGATTTTTCATACCCCTAGTTTGCTTAGTCTTTTTTTTTTCCTCCTCCTATTAACCTATACTAGTATAAGTTAACTAATTAATTATAACGTTATTTTAGCTAATAACTCATCGTTTTAGCAGCGTTTTTAGTATACTCTTAATCTATATTAATATAAATTTATTATATCCGAACCCCTATTAATTACTAACTCGTATAGGTCTAATTAATCTAATTTCCCTCGCTTCTATAATAGCACCCCCTATAAGTTACTACCTGCTCTTTCCCTATAGTTTCGCTATAATTAACCCTAAGCAGCCCCTCTCTAATTCTAATAAGGAGATAGAGTCTCCTCCTCCTATTAAGGGCCCGCCCTCTAACCGCTCTACTTCTACTAGCTTCTCTAACTATGAGGAGACTACCCCTAATAACTTTGATCTCGTGGACGATCCCCTCTATGCTCTAGCTAGCTAGGAGCTATATAAATACCTCGACTACCCCCTTCTAATATATCCTATTACCTAGGAGCCCCTTATAGTATATTATCTTCTACTTATTTAATATTCTTCTAATATTCTACTAAGATCCCTACTTATACTAGCTTATCTTTAGTAATATCCCCTAGGATAAGACTTAGGGACCTTATTACGAGGTCCCTTGCCTAAAGTATATATCCGCTATAGCTAAGGCTAAGAAGCCTAGTAATATTATAGCTTATTATAATATTATTAAGCGAGGTATGCTATCTTATCGCCCTTTAACTATTATAAGACTAACTATATTATAAGTAATATTATCTATTATATCTACTATTCTAATAAGGCTAATAAGTCTGCTTATATTAATATAGGTATTGCTTCTCTACTATTCCTTCTCTATAGAGCTAATATTCTATTAGAATAACCCTAGCGTAGTTTACTACTAGGAGGAGTTTGCTTCTCTTAGCTAGGACTGCCTTACTTATTATAGCCTTAACGAGAGGACCTTAGTAAGACTCTGCTATTCCTATATTTCAGGGTTATTACTAATAGTTATAGCTCCCTATATAGATCGAGGCTTATATAGAGCTCTTTTGCACTACTTCTATTTAGAACTATAAAGTCTATGCCTATATTATTATAAAGCGTGCTACTAAGGCTATTATTAAGTTAGATACCTCCCCTATACCCTCTGCTAGTTCCCTAGCTACTCCTATCCTTAGTACCTCTACTATTACTACTACCTTGCTTTCCCTCCTAGTTAAGCCTAACGAGGTATAGCTATACTACCTCGCCTAAGCTTACCTAGATATAGCTAAAATCCTTTGCAAGGTGTTGCGAAGTATGTACTTAAGCCACAATTGCAGCGTAGCAATTGTGGATCCACTTTTGTGCCTCATCTCATTCGCTATAGTTATAAGCCTAGTTCGTTCGTAACTCCCTGTGCTATATGCCTGAATGGTTTTGAGTGTGCTATAGTTAATAGGCTAGTAGCTTATGTAATAACCTAGAGACCCAGGGTTCGAATCCCACGAGAGGCGTAGAGGGCTGACTGCACTACCTAGATTTTAGCGAGATATACCTAATCAGAAGGTTCGATTAAGAGTAGTAGTTCTGCACCTGCCTAGGGCGTTGCGAAACTAGGGGGTGTGTTGCGAAGTACGTACTTAAGCTACAATTGCAGCGTAGCAATTGTGGATCCACTTTTGTGCCTCATCTCATTCGCCACACAAGGTTTATCTTATTCCCGCCTTTCTCTTATTCCTAATAATCTAACCCCTTTTCTTAGCTTACTAATACTATTACTACTACTTATAAAGAATAAGAGGAGTAAGGGGTTATCTTCCTAGGTCTATAGTTTCTACTCGCCTACTATCTACCTGCTTTCTGCCTACTAAGGCCTGCCTAGGTCCTATTCCGCCTCCCTATAGCCTTAAGCTATAATAAAGTCTCCTATTTCTACCTACTCCTCTAATTATAAATTGCCTAGCTACTATCCCTCTATCCTACCCCTATTTATTAACTACTACCTAGCTTATAGCATAATATACTAGGGGTTGCTATTATTCTTATTTATCAGGCTATACTTCTCTTTATACTTATCTACTACCTAGTTATCTTAGAGTAATTATAAGGGCTCCTAGGTAGGCTAACTATACCCTATCTATTTAATTAATAACTTATAATACCTACCCCTACCTATATGCTTCTAGCGCGTAGCTAGAACGGACTTAACTTTCTATTTATCCTCTCTATCTTTAAAAATCAGAAGCGGTTAGGGATTATTAACTTCTTAGCCTAAGAGGGGGTTATTCATAGCGCGGTATAGTAAGCTAATATGAAATTAGTTATAAACCTTGCCTAGAATATTTAACTCGATTATAATTAGTAAGATTACTCTAGTTATTTTATACTTTAGGTATAGCTAATCTAACTTCTTATAGGGTCTCTCTATATAGAAGTTAGCTAGTAATAGCTAGACCTTATCGCCTACTTTATAATATTCTACTAGTATCTTTTTACTATTTGCTAATTATTCTATAGTCTATTAGGCTATAGTAATAGCTACTTAGGCTAACTCTATAGTCGACTTTAGTTTACTAACGAACTTATTAGTAGCTAACTCGCGTGAGGTCGATAGCTCTAGCGCGGGCTATATAACTAATACTAGGTTGATATAGTATCTATAAGTAAAGAAGAATAGGCTTACTCCTATCGCAGCTATATTATAGCTATTAATTGCTAGTTAAGTAGAGGGCAAATAAACCTCCTAGGTATCCTAGGCGAAGTTAACTATTATCTATAGGACTACCTAGATCTCTTAATTAAAACGTTCCGTTACTCTATCTATCTATAGGTGAAAAGCAGTACTTAAACGTTATTCGACCTTTATAAGCGTATAGAACTATTACTAGAACTAACTCGTCTAGTTACTACCCCTATTACTAACGATCGACTTCAGTATACTATAGAATTAGTAGTAGTAGTTTATAAAGCGTTCTACACACGTTTCTATATCTATCGAAGGCATCCCTTCTAGGGTTATTATCTTAGAGAGCCTATCGACTATTACCTAGGAGTATCTCAACCCTGTTTTTACTATATATAGGAGGTTTATAATAAAATCTATAGCGAGATCGTAATATAGCCGTTCTACTACTAGTAAGGGTTAAAAAAGCCTGCGTTTCGCTTATTACTAAATTATTCCACGCCTGCAGCTATTATAGTTTCTCATAAACTAGCGGACTACAGGGGACTACCCTAGCTAGAAGTATTGCTAGGCTAGGATAGCTAGGGTATTATTCCGACTAGGGTAGCCTGTTATTACTAAGTCGTAGCACTTCTGAATTAACTATATTTGAAGCATATTCTAAGGGTAGTTTTTATCTATTAATTCTAATACCTAGATCTAGTCTCTAAACGTTAATTAGTTAAGGGTATTAATATTATACTTAGCGATTTATAGTTTTAGGCCTAGCTAGGGAGAGAAGCTTCGGTCGCCCCTTTTTACTATAGAATAAGCCCCTTAGTACTAGTTATCTTCTGCTTATGCTTTATTTTATATATATTAGAGGGCTAGATCCTCAAATACTATTATAGCAGGGGCTTTAATTATTACTATCCTCCTTACCTTACCTAGGGCGGAGTTAGGGATTATCTATATTACCCTCCCTTTCTCTTATTTATCCTCTTATCCTTTCGGGGTATCCTATTTATAATATAAGAGCGCGTTAAGTATAGCTACTAGGCAACTAGGTTAATATTCTAAGTAGAAATTATACCTTAATAACTACTCTATCTAGCGACTTTAGCATTCTATTAAACGTTGCTTTTATATAAAGTATTCGAGGCTCTTATAGTTAGTAAGAACCTTAAACCTAGGGTAGCTTCTTAGCTTAGCATCCTATGCATTTAAATAAGTAATTATTACTAATAGCTCCTTATTATAGATTAGATAGTTATATTATATAGGGGTTAGCCTCTGCGAGTAGAAAGCAATAGGATAGCGCTATCCTTGCGCATCTTCTTAAGTTAGCACCCCCCCTAAAGCGAACCCTAAGCAGTCCGTTTTAATAGTAACTAGGGCTTATAGGTCGAAATAGTATAATACTAGTATAGTTTAGAAGCAGCATTTAAGCGCCTAGAATACGTCTTCTTATTCCTTACCCTAGATAAATAGCGCTCCTTTCTTTATTAGGAGGGTAAAGGGCTCTATAACCCCTAAGTATTCTAATATAAATATTTAGTAGTAGTTAGCAAACCCTAGGAAACTTCGCAATCCTTTTACTAAAGTAGGCGCTTCCTATTTAATAATTACCTATACTTTCTCTATATTATAAGTAATACCCTCGCCTACCCTTAGGATAAATCCTATATATTTTATTATTTTTATAGAGAACTTATACTTTACTAGGTTAAGGTTAAGACTAGCCTCTTAGAGGGCCTGGAGAACCTTATGCACCTTCTACTTATAGTCCGCTCGGGAGCTGCTGCTATAGATTAATATATTATTAATATATTCTATTACGAAGTTATTAAGGAACTCCTAGAGCGTGCTATTAATATATTATTAGAATATTATAGGAGCTCTGCTCAATCCGAATAGATAGACTAGCTACTCGAAGAGCCTATATTATATATAAAAGGCTATCTTTTCCTAGTGCCCTTCTGCTATATAAATCTTATAGAAGGCTACTACTATATCTAGTTTAATATACTACTTCGCTAAACTAACCCTCTAGAGGGTCTCTTAGATTAGGGGTAGGGGGTAGCGGTCTCGCTTTATAATTATATTTAACGCTTAGTAGTTATAATAAAATTATAATCCTCTGCCGGGCTTTATAACGAAAAGTATAAATATATTAGCTAGAGACTTGCTTACTTAAATAAAGCCCTTATTAAGTAGGTCTATAAGCATCTTTTTTAATACTAATAACTCTTCTCTTAATATGCTATAAAGGGGTCCCTAGGGTAAAGGCGCCTCTTAGCTTGAGGTAGATTTTGTAATCTATACCGGGATAACTTAGAAGTAGGGGGTATAACTTAGCTAGCTCGAAAAGCTCTATGAATTCATTATAAATATATTATAATAGTTTCTCTAAATAGTCTTCTAGTTTCTTTATCTCGAGTGCTTTTTTAATATCCCTTAGGCTTACTACTTATATTCCTATTTCTAACCTAGATAGCTAACTCTTGCTAACCCTCTAGTAGATTACTGCGAATAAGGTGGTATTAAGTTAGCAAGCTTCCTAGATCTCCCTTACTCTCTAGGGTTCTTCCTATCCTTAAAGGGTAATAATAACCCCCGCCTTCCTATAGTATACCTGCTTCTTTACTATATTATAAATAATATAGTTTTATTCTATCTATAGCTTCCCTAAGAAGAGGTTAGTATTTAGTCCTTTTATTATATAGGCGAAGAGTTACTATATATAGCCTCTAATCTCAAGGTATAATATAGCTACGCCTTTTGCTATAGCTTAAGCTAAGTTATTAGCAAAGCCTTATAATTATTATACTTAGTAGTTAATATATAGTAAATAGAGGTAGTAGGCATACTAGTAGTCTATTATTATATAGATATTATATCTGCAGTCTATTAAAGCATTAGTAGGAGTACCTTTATTAACTCTAACTACTAATATTATAAAAGGCTTGCTTATATTATATTCTAACTAGAACTATTCCTAACTAGCCCGCTCTTCTTCTATTATCCCTAATACCCGATTTCATACTAGGGTTATTTATTTCCCGAGTTAGAAGGGTTCTCTTCGCTTTTAACTTCTCCTAAGTTTAAATATACTATTTCCTTAATAGCTTTTAATACTCTAGGACTATCTTTTAACTTCTTAGCCTTCTAGTAATCCCTTTATAAGTAATTAATCTAGTTATACTTAAAATAGTAGTATATTTCTTTGCTAGGACTTTTGCTTATACCCTTGCGCGAGGTATATACTAACCCCGTTATCCTAGTATCCCTATCTATATCTACTCTAGTAGGTAATGCTCTTAATCCGAAAGTTATAAGCTAATATAAAGTATTAGGAATGCGATATAATCCCTCTAGCTTCTATGCAATATCTTATATAAGGCTAATATATTTAGTATACTTATAGGGGGTTAGGTAGTTAACTAGATAGTTAAGGAGCTTATAAGATAGTGCCCTATATAGGTAGTCGATCTAGATACTATCTAGCTATACTACGCTACCTGCTTCTATAATAGTATATTTAAAGCGGGGTAGGAATAAGACGAAGGCTTTATTATACTTTATTTAAAGCTCTGAGAGTCTTCCGAGAGCCTTGCTTAGAATATTAGGGTTACTATAGGTATAATCTAGGTATACTAAGAAGGCATCTAGCTCGAATAAGCTATTACTACCCCCTAAGCTATAGAAGGCTTTAACTACTAGCTATACTTTAGGTTCTAGGTAGGAGTTAATAAGATATTAGGCCTCCTGATTGCTTAGGTAGAAGTCCCGGTCTATCCTAACTTTATTATATATCTATTATACCTATATAGCATACTTATTATAGTTTCCTCTGAACTTAGGGGGGTTAAAAAGGGGTTTTAATCGCTAAGCGCCGCCTGCTTCCTAGGTAGTATCTAGCTATAGGGTTAGTATTAGTAACGCTAGGGCGTAGCTGCCCGCTATATCTCGCTAGAGCTCTATAGTCAGCTTATTATTAGGCTGCTATATAGTTATTAGGCTATCGAGTCGGTTACTAAGCTTATTAATCGCTATATAAATTGCTTTAAATACTTCCTTGCCTATTAATAGCACTTCTAGACTAGCTACTATAGGTATAATAGGTTCCGTTTTCTACCTGCTATCTATCGCGCTATATAACTAGCGAGGCGGGCATAGAGAGAGAGATAGCTTAGATATATAAGGGGCTAGCCCGGGTTTATTTAACTTAGGGGTGCTTTAATTATAGTAATCTAAGCTAAGGAAGGGAAGTTTCCTAGGAAGTTCCCTATATAATAGAAAAGCGGATATAGGGCGAATATTAAGCGAGAGCGGTCGTCAAGGGCAGAATTCTTAGGGTCTGCAGCACCGCCCAGACGCCAGCAGTAGCGTAGCCCGTAACATATAATATGCAATTTGAGATACTAATGATGAACTATCTCAAGCACTAGAGTTTTCTTTATTTTCTATATAGTTACTATGCCTATTATCCTTATAGAAGCATAGAATAATATATATATTATAGCTGAATTTGATTAGCAAGACTAAATAGTAATAGAAGATTAGTAATAAGTTAGGCCTATTGCTAGAATCCGAAGAATTAAGATTAACCTCTATAGGAATAACTAGAGACTTAGGCTATACTAGCTAATATATATAGGTACTTATATCCCCTGGATAGGCTATAATCGATTATAGATATTATCTTCATGCTGAAGGCGGCCGAGGTTAACTCTCTCAATAGCCTTTATAATAAGCATATAGCTACATATTGAAAGCCGCACCTTGAAGAGCGCTCCAATTCGACCAGCTAGGTAGCGTCTGCATTGCTTGAGCAAGATTACTGCGGATAAGCTGGTGGAGTCGCTCTCGCTTTATATATTAATATCCGTGATCTTTGATATTAGGGCAGGTCTTACCTATTACCCCTCTATATGCTAATCCTTGGAGGTATTCGGAAGTGTAGAATAGGCGGTCCTATATCCTTTATTGCTGCGTTTAGCCTCTATACCTATCTTATATTTAGCCCTATTCCGTTACCAGGCGTTCCCCTATTAATAGTATATCTACTATCTTATTACTAGATTGACTTAGAGTAGATTAAGGCTAGGTATCTTTTGTTATTATTATAGCTATTATCTTAGTAACTTGCTTTAGTATTAGGTTGCTTATAGCGAGAGCGCGTCTAGATTACCGACTACTTAAGACCTTTCTACTGCTATGGTTTATAGGAAGAGGAGTGAGCTTCCTTAAGCATGGATTCGGGAATATTTCTCAGCATATTATTATATTTTATAACTTATGTATCAAGGACTGCAGGGGCATCGTGCCACATTGCCCGTCCACTGCTCCCGGTTGACTTAGTCAGTTAGGGTGTAGGTAGAGAGATGAGATGCTGATAATAGGAGAGATCAGGGCAAGGGAATTGATATGCTAAAAAGCGTGCATCTATCTGGCTATCGCTTGACGAGCTTATTAATATTCCCTATATCTGCTATTTCCTAGCTCTAATTCACTAGGGGTATAAATAGCTAGTTACCTATCTATTATACCCTATCTTCTAGGATATTCTAATGAGCTCACTACTATAGGACCTAGCAGCCTGCCTCTAATAAATCTTCGCTTATATTATAATATTATAAATACTAATAACCTTTATATACCCTCCTAAGCAGCCTACTGATCGTGCAACTCATATCAATAGCGCTTAATAGAAGCAGAGCTAGGTTAGAGGGGCTAGGTATAATAAGATAGGGGAAATAGACGTTTTTAATTAAAGAATTAATAGGCCCCCTACCTCCTTACTATCTTTCTATAAGACTCCCTCTATTGCAAATCGTATACCCTACTTTCCTATATATACTTAATATTTCCTTAGCGATTTGAGGGGTGTTATTAAGTATCGATCGCAGGTATTATTTAGGGCAGGTACCTATCGAAGGAAAGGGAAAGAGAATTAGTTAAAGAACGAAGCATAAAGCAAAAAGAGGCTAAGAATGCACCTATAAGGAGATATTTTAAACATATAGTTAACTTTAGATATTATCTAATAGATAAAACTTAACTACCTATATCTGCTTGCGACTATATATAGCTTAATAACACGCGTTAGCGCAGCCTCTAAGCATCTCCTAGTACTAGCATACCATAGCAGGGTTATTCCTGCGGATAAAGGCTTCTGATTCCCCCGTTTCCTTATTACTTCCCTCCTATAAGATTATAAATATAATTGCCTTTCTTCGCGCACTTCCGCGCCTAATAATATAATAATTAGTAATTAATAATATATACTAGAGGTAGCGCTAGTTTAGACTAAGGATAGCCTGAGGGTTATAGGCCTTAATATATACTAGCTAGGTATTATAATGCTCTACCTAGAGATAGCATTTATCCTCCTAAGCCTGGGTACTAACTCTAGATAGATCCTAGCGTACTAGTATCTAGATATAAGAAGTATTAGTTAGGTCGACCTAGTGCGCTATAATTAGACTTAGTATTAAGCAGGTGATAGGAACTACTTAGGTAGCAGAAGGCTTGCTAATTATCTTAGTTAAGGTATGATCTCCTATAATAGGATTATTTCAAGCAGGAGGGGTTAGGGCTATATATAGCTTTATTAGGGGAGTAATAGCCTTAATAACATTATTAGGAAGAGTGCGCTCGTGCTAATAATATAATCTATCTAGAAATGAGGAGTTAGTACTATTATTTGCAAGCTATGAACTATAGGGATATCTAGGGAGCATGCCTACTAAATAGATTATTATAAAGCATAATAATTACAAGTAATTAGCAAGACTGCGATATCTAAGAAGGTCTACTAGCCTATCCCTTACTAAGCCTCTCCTAAAGACTTAATAATAGATAATAGCAGCTTAGATATACTATTTCTATATTAGTTAATAGTTAGATTAAGGGCCTAGGGATAGGGCGTTACGCCTAAGTATAGATAGGATACACTAGGTTTTAGAAAAGAAATTATATTATAGAATAAGATTATTACTAGTTTATAGCACGCGAAGCTATTATAACTAAAAAAGGAATACTATAAAGGTAGACCTTATATAGCATAAAGGCTATTTAGGTCGAGCAGAGGGAATAGAGTGAGAAAATTAGTCTCCTCTAGCATATATATCAAGAGAAATCGCTACTAGGCGGTTAGAAATTATTATATAGATAGCATATTACTTTGAGCAACTAAAAGCAGGAGTTGAGGCTAAGGCAGTGCTTAACTAAAAATAATTATATAGCGCCTTAGTTAAGCAAAAATATCACGTGAGCTAGCCCTATAAAGTTATTACTATAAGTCGCGCAAGAAATTCTCTAATTAAGCGCCCTATTAGTAGTTGCTCCTATAATATTATGCTAATTTGGATCAGCCTCTTTCCAGCAAACTCCCTCAGCATCTTCTAGCACTTCTTTCCTTCCCCTCTAGTCTTCGCGCCTTGTGAAATACCTTATATAATATTAATTCCTTTTTCTATATATCTTTCTATCTTTCCTCAACAGCTTATACCGCCTTAACGACACTATTATAATAACCTTAACTATACGTACGCTATATCTTTTTCTTACTATTTTTATTATCTATAATACTAAGCCTTTTGAAACCTTTAAGCCCTATCTTACTCCCTAATTCAGAAGATATATAGATAATAAGCACTAAAGTTATTATAAATTTCATCGCCTTCCTACCTCTCTAGAAGCAGCCCCTTCCTTCTTCTCGTTACTACTTCTAGCGTTATATCTACTTTATATCTTAACTATTCCCCTATCTGCTAAATATATCCACCTTATTAGTAGCTAGGCTTCTATTAAGTGCTAGCTAGTAACTCTTTCCTCTTGCGATAATAATACTAATAGAAGAAGGGGATAATAGGATATAGGGAAAGCCAGATTGTAAAGTGTTGTTAGGGCGGATGGTACAGTATGGTGCATATGTCGTTTCCTCTTTCGCAAACATTGTTAATGTTTGAGATGCTAAAAATTGCTGTGATAGGCCTCTGCAAACCGCTAGTAATGGCTGTAGCAGCTGGTTTCCAAACCAAAATTTGCGATCGAGATGGTGTATAACAGTGCGAGTAGCAGCGCGTGATCAAAAGCTACTTGAGAGTCTCTATAACCAGCTTCAACAGCAGCTATTCGCTCACTACTAATCATCATGATATATATATAGTGAAAATGGCATTGAGCCCAACCTATGCGGGTCAAGTTCAGAAAGATGAAGTTCGTGGCCAAGAGGAAGCAACATGTGATCAATACTATAGGAGAGGAAGGGAAAGTGGCAAGCTGTTGCAGGCTGTTAATCTTAGCCTGCGATCGCCTATGATATAAATAGCTCGAGAGGACTATAAGAAATATCACGAGAATAATAAAGAACATATTAATTTACACTACTTTAACTATTTTAGTAACTAGGTTTGCTAAAGATATGAAAATATATAGATATAATAGAGAGAAATACTAGAAGTAAGTATTAATTTTAGCTATACCTCTATAAGTAGTACTAATATATTTAGAAACGCGAGTCCTCTACTATATAGGTATATTACTACTAAATAGTAATTACGTAGATAGATCTATAACTTAGCTCTGACTTTTATTCTCCTTATAGTCTATTAGTGACCTTGCTACTAGGATTAGGTAGGCTCCTTTCTTCAGGATATTAGCTCTAAAATACTATGGTTTTATTAAACTTACTAACTTAGCTCTAGACTTAGGGAAACTATAGTTATTTAATAATAAGTACTTATAATACCTATTCTTATAGCGGACTTAGATATATATATTAGCTCTATACTAGTATTATATCTTCTTATAACGCTATATAATATTTTTTGCTGCCTTATCGCAGTTTTCGTTAGTTCTATCTCGCTTCGGTGGATTCTCATGGGAAGTTATATCAATATATTAGTGATAGACTGCATCAAGCAGTAGCTAAGTCCTAAGCATAGAAGTATACTAGTTGCTTATTGCGCCGTTACAGGAGGATTAACCTTGGTTCCCGAGTTCGAATGCCTTTTCATCTTATCGTGCGCTTTATCCCGGCATATAGGTTTCAAGCGGGTATACCGCGAGTATATAAGGAGCATAAGGTAGCGGTGAGCTATATCTATTTGGTTCTAGACTGTTGTTTCCCTAAGCTTTTATTTGTAGGCATTTTCAGGGCGACTATAATATATATCATGCGTACTATATGCTTGCTCTATAGTTTGCTGCTATGCTCTTAGCAATTAGCTATAGTTAGCTCTTGCTATATATACTAGAGGAAGAAACGTGGGTTAGCTATAGATAAAAGTATATATATTAGTCTAAATGCAGATAAGCTTAATTAAATAGTTATAATAGCTATTCAAGAAGTAGACCTAGAAGCTAGAATAGTCTGCTGAGGTTTAAAAGCCTATATTAGATAGGTAAATATGCTATTATATTAGCCTCGCCTACTATATATAAAAGAAGACCCTAGTTAGTAGCGCGATAGCTATATATACTAAGTGAAGGTCCTTTCTAGTTATTTATAAGCGAGAAAACCTTTGATTATATCTAAAGATATCCTAAAAATAACTATCTTAGTTATAAAAATATAGCTAAGAGAAGGAGAGGAAGTAATAGTAAGAGGAAAGGTCTTATCTTAAAAGCAAAGGTAATCTCGCTTAAACCTAGTATTATCTAATATAAGGTGCTTCTAATATTATACGTATACTAGTAGTATAAACGAATTCTATTTATACCCCTCCGTGGTATTTCTATTAGCACCTTTGAAAAGAACGGGCTTGCCCAGAAAGAATACAGTCCAAGCATATAGTAGCTAACGAAAAGGGCTTCATTCTGAGGGCAACTCTGTTGGTTCTTTCCGCACGGACGTCGGTGCTCTTGGCGCTTACACGGCTATACCAATACAACAGTTTGTGGTGCTTCTGGCTCCTTGTTCTGAGCCCAATTTGGAGCACCCCTATCATCCAAACGGTTATTAAGTCGGCATAATTCCGTGTATATATAAGCTATAAGCTGCTTCTATCTGTTGTGCTTTTATGCTTAACTATGTGAATAAGTTGCTAAAGCCACATTTGGATTACCTTCTCTTGGCGACAAGGTTGACGCTTATCAGCTGAGCTGGGTTTGGAGTTCTGATGATGTGGATACGACAACTGCAAAGTCAGAAAGTGTTCCATAAACTTGGCATTCATATAGACGGCAGTCTATGGCTCTGATTCGTTCCTCAACCTTGTCGCTGCCGAGCTGCACAAGGCTGAGCATGACGCCCTTCCCCTCACTTCCGTCAGCAACCTGGAGTCGCAATCTCCAGCACGAATCAACCAGTATTCAATAGCGTCACCAGCTCTACGTGACATAGGAGTCCTGACGACATAATCAGCTCTACTCTGGGAGTTTACGACGGTTCCTTCCCCTCTCAGTCGACCATGTCTAGTTACCCTCTATGACCACGAGCCGAAGACGTCCGCATCGCCGTGATATGCGCACTGCCTCGCGAATACGACGCCGCCATCCTGGCTTTCGATGAAATCTGGAGCGATGAAGACACGCGAGAACTTGCGCTCAGACGACATAATCACACATTGGGGCGCATCGGGATTTATCATCTTGTTTTGGCCCTCCTGCCCAACATGGGAAAGGCTTGCGCAGCCAACGAAGTGGTCTGGCTCCGTTCCGTATATGCTGGTTTGGAGGTAGCTTTCTTGACTGGCATCTGCGGGGCAGTGCCTAACCTAGGAACCGACAATGAGATACTGCTTGGGGATGTGGTTATTGGTAAAAGTATCGTGCAGTATGACCTGGGCCGACAGTACCCAAGCAGCTTTAGCCAGAAAGATGATATGGACGACAGCCTCAGCAGACTTAATAAAGATGTCCGCACTTTTCTCACTACTTACGAGACGCACCATGGCTGGAATGATCTATAACAACGGATCATCAAGATCCTAGCGCAAATCCAACAAGGGGCCATTGCACAAGACCGATACTGCTACACCCGTCCGGCTGCCCAAGACGATATACTTTTCGAGCCAAACTATCTTCATAGGCACTAAAATCAGTCAGACTGTGTCTGTAATAGGTGGGCTGCGTGTGATGAGGCTGTCAAAGCCTCATGCACGCAGCTTGAATGTGACGTCTGGCATCAGGTTTTAAGGAAGCGTCTGGAGTCCAAGGGGCCGGAGTCGCGGATACACATCGGGCGTATCGCCTCGGGTGATATAGTGATGAAATCAGGCGAGCACGGGGACCGCGTTGCGGCAGAGCACGGCATCATTGCCTTTGAGATGGAAGGAGCAGGTGTTTGGGAGGAGATCCCCTGCATTATCATCAAGGGGGTTTGCGACTATGGAGATATCCACAAAAATAAGTCGTGGCAGGACTTTGCCGCTGCGATAGCGGCCTCAGCGATGAAGGCACTCTCAGAGCGCTATATGTCAAGGACTACTAAGAAAAGCTGTAGGTGATTAGGTCAAGAAGCAAGCCCTCAATATTACTAACGAATTGTAGCAGATATGAGTTTGGTGGACTCCCCTTCTGACACTTTCACGCTTGCTTCCGTCTTGTTTGATGTCGCCGGGGTAAATCACTTCGTTGGTAGAGATAATGAACTCAGACGACTGCACAAGGAGCTAGAATGGACAGGTAAGCGCCGCACCGCCGTGCTGCACGGTTTTGGTGGCATGGGAAAAACCCAATTATCGATAGAGTACACGAAGCGACACGAGAGTAACTACTCGGCCATCCTTTGGATGAACGCAAGAGACGAAACATCACTAAAGCACAGCTTCAAACAAGTGGCCAAGCGAATCATACGCAAGCACCCGTCTGTAGCGTATGTGAAAATTGCGATGGCTAACCAAGACCCCGATGAGACTGCGGAAGCAGTCAAGCGATGGCTGAACGAAGCGAAAAACAACCGCTGGCTTGTCGTCTATGATAATTACAACGACGTCAAACTAGAGCCTGTCCCTAAGGAGAGCTTATCTCATTTCGACATGATAGCCCAGCTTGAGGCGGCGGACTGCAAAGCGTACGACATACGCCTATACTTTCCCGAAACCGACCACGGTGCTATTCTCGTCACGACGCGCTCCTTAATAGTGGAGCTCGGACAGTTAATCTGACTAAGTAAACTAGGGGATGTAAATAATACCTTAGAGATACTATAATTAATATCTAATCGTGCTAATCTAGCCCAGGGTGAGTTAATCGATCTAAGAAGCAAGGCAGGACTTAACTATTGAATAGATCCTGATATAATAGCGCTTGCGCGCTAACTTAATAGTCTTCTGCTTGCCCTCTCAATAGCTAGGGCCTATCTTAAACAAGTGTTGAGAACTTATAGCGAATATCTCTACTTATATAAGAAGTCTTAGCTGCGTTTATAGAAACAGAGTCTGCAACTATTAACCTACTATATAGCGTTATATTCCACATAGGAAATCTCGCTATAGCATATTTAGCAGCAAAGCCTAAGCATATCTATGCTCCTAGGATAATAGGCATACTTTAGTAATAACGACCTATAGTACGAGCTGCTACGGGAGGGCAGATCAGAAGCCCTAGTATAGCTACTTGAAATAACCAAAGACGAATTAAGCTTTGATTTAGCAATAAGACTGCTCTGCGAGCATAGACTAGTAGAAGCAAACCCGCTAGCAAAAGAGATAGTAAGAGAGTCACAGGGATATAGTATGCATTAGTACGTTCACGCGTAGATAGAACACGTGCTGAATATAGGGGTAGACGAGGAGAGTGCATAGATAGCGATGAGATATGTAGTATTACATATCCCAACTACTAACTAGCACGAGTTATAGTTAGTTCAGCAACGACTTTTACGCTATGCAGATCGATATATTAAAGAAGAAGTAATAGATATTGGAGAAGAAGGTATATGGATATTTCATAACCTAGGCAACCTCTACTATAACCAGGGCCGACTCAAAGAGGCCGAGGCTATATATAAACAGGCTCTTTAAGGCAACGAGAAGGAATAGGGTCCAGAACACATATTAATACTTAATTCAATCAATAATCTAGGCGTCCTCTACTTAGACCAGGGCTAACTTAAAGAGGCTGAGGCTATATACAAACGGGCTCTTCGAGGCAAGGAGAAGGCATAGGGTCTAGAATATATATTAATACTATATAATTAATAGTCTAGGCGTCCTCTACTTAGACCAGGGTTAACTTAAAGAGGCTGAGGCTATATACAAACGGGCTCTTCGAGGCAAGGAGAAGGCATAGGGTCTAGAATATATATTAATACTTAATATAGTTAATAATCTAGTCCTCCTCTACTTAGACTAGGGCTGACTTAAAGAGGCTGAGGCTATATATAAATAGGCTCTTCAAGGCTATGAGAAGGCATAGGGTCTAGAATAAATATTGATACTCAATATAGTCAGCAATCTAGGCAGCCTCTACTCAGACTAGGGCCAACTTAAAGAGGCTGAGGCTATATATAAATAGGCCCTTCAAGGCTATGAGAAGGCATTAGGATCACACGCTATGAAGATATATATACCTATATTAAATATACTTAAGAATCTTAGTTCCTTATCTAGATAGCTTAGCGACATAGAGGCAGCTATTATATATTACTAATAGGCATAGAGCGGCCTTTTATCTAGGTTTAGATCTCATAATGAGCGGTATAGAAACGTATCTAGCAAAATCTACTCATTATAGTCCTCTTTGCAAGAGACGGATGTTTCGCTTAGTGAGGACGAGACGGATAGCTACTATAGTGCAGAAGAGACGGATGACTACTATAGTGCAGAAGAGCCGTAGGATGGAGCGTGAAAACCAGATGGAATAGATTCAAGGGAAAAGTAAGGGGTGTCTTGTTATAGTGAAAAGTCTTAGGGCTAGTAAAGAATGCTTTATTATATAGTTTAATAGTCATAATAACCTGCATTACGTGCATAATAATAAGCCCTTTATATAGTTGAATTCATAATATTAAGGGGCAGCAGATCCGCAAATTAAGCTAGCCTATTTTAGCTATCGAATATACTCTAATCGATAAGATAATAAAACGTACTATATAAGCGCTAAGAATGCCTTGAGTCCGTGCGGAAAGAGGGAAGAGAGTTGAACTCAGCATGAAGCCCTTTTCGTTAGCTACTGTATATACACCAAATGGCAACAGTCCCAGCTCAGCACGGAGAAGCCAAAGGACATACTATAAGATGGACGAGGACCTAATATTAGAACATAGATACGGCCTGAACATGCTCACTGCTAACTAGGAAAGAAAGTATTAGTTCTACGCCTAAAATAGCATACTACCTAGCGCTACGTAGCAGGGATAGGGGATTATTCTATAATACGTGCTACTATATATAGAGATAAGGTATATCAGATGTACGAGTAGTGCATGAGATAACGAGCTTTTAAGGGACTATATGGGATATATTTAATAGTATTTTCTAATAAGCTATTATGAATATAGTTATACTTATATCCCTATTGCAATATATATGCTAGCGACTTTAGACCTTTTCTGAGAATATCTATATCCTCTTGGGAAATCTCGCCCTATAGTCTTCTATTAACTATTCACTTCTTATTTCACTCTTTATAGAGCATCTAAGTATATACTTACTATATAGAACTGTAGTACTAAGTCTAAGGATTCTCATATAATAGGCAAGTCCGGTCTTAGGATACTATACTTAGTAGAATATATATTAGGGCTGCTCTTATCCCAGGCAAATAATTGCATAATTATCCCGCTATTACTACTAGTTATTCTCAGATAGAGCAACCTATCTATAGAAGCTTCTATATAAATATATATAACTCTAGGCAAAGGCGTTATTTCGCTCTTCTTAATTAATATATAGTATTAAGTTGCTATAGAGTAGGTAGTCTTAATCTTAGCTATGAGATCTAGGGATGCTACACTAGGCGTAGAGCTTATTTCCTAATATAGGTTCTATCTATTAAGCACTTTTCTCCACTTAATGCTATTAACCTCTTTATTAGATTTACAGAGGAGGAATATTAAACTATAGTCCTATGAAAGCTTCTGCTTAGATAGTATCTTGCTTAATAGTATAAACCATAAAGGTGAGAATATAGAATAAAGCTCTGAGTATATAATGCTTATAGATAAGTTTACTATACTATATATTGCTTAGTAGGATACCTTAGGGCCCCTAACCTCTAGGTATATATAAAGGAGTTACTATAACTTAGAGACGGGCGCCTATTTAGGCTACTTCTCGGGTTCTCCTAAGATATGCAATAGGGATCCTATTAAAAAGCCCTCTGCGCAAGCTAGGAGTCCTTTATCCTATAGGAGCCTCTTTTGATATATATTTAGATAGGGGTAATACTAGCAAGCTAAGCCCGAAGTATATAGCTAGATAAAGGAATTAGTCCCTAAAAGATCTAGATCTAGATATTATTCATAAGGTACTAAATCAGGAAGCAAGACCCTTATCGTTTAGCTAGAGATAATATTGCCCTAAAGCTTGAAGTAATTGCTAAGAGAAGCTAGAAATAGATTTAGCTAAAAGCTAGGTAGCAACCTGCTATAGTTAAATCGAGTAAGCCTAGTTAGAATAGGCTTTTAGTAAGGGCTGAAAATAGAAACTCAAGATAGGGGTTAGTTATCATAGCTACGTTGCAGCAGCATCTAATGATATATTGAAATCTCGGAGCTATCTTCAACTTATTATTAGAGAAGCTATATATAACTTGCGGAACTATAATTCGTACGCCTAGGCTATAAAACTGAACCTTTTCTCTCCTATATATAGCAGCTCTAATTATATATAAATAAATACGCAAGTAGTTTCTAATATAGAGGGCTATCCTATAGATAAATATCTCCATTCTGGCATAGATATGAAACCAGCTAGCTAGAAAATAGGAATAGCTTGTATTCTTTTATTGCTGCTCTTTTGTTACTAATGATATTGCCTTAGTTAGTATAAATAGGCGCTATAGCAACTAATATGAAGCTGATCTCCCTAGACGTGGCGTAGCATATATTTAACTATAGTGAACCCTATATCTAGTCCCAATTTACGCAATACTCACGCGCCTAGTATTCATTCTTCAACCCTAAGCTTTACTAATAGGAGCAGTACTCTACTATATTTAATACAATTTCTAATTACATAGACATACGGGTAGCCCTCGCTATTCTCAGGTATACTTATCAAGCTAGCGCTGATTATAACAAACTAGCTACTATATTTATGATCGAAGCTCAGCAACCCAGCCCTTTTATTATTATAGCCCTATATGTTGCTGCTTTGAAAGGCTATGCTAATATAGTATTATTTTATCCTTAATCATAGTGCTAATATCAACAGGGTCCCCAACTACTAGCTGCAGACTCCTATTTCTATATCCCTGATTAGTTAGGATATAGCAATATCTATAGTTCTTCTCTAATATAGCGCATACCTCGAGTCTCCTAAGTTTAGTATTAACGCGCTCTACTAAGCAGCTACTGCAGGACTAACTAAAGTTATTACCTATCTAATTAAGGAGAGAGGACTAGCAATAGACCAGGCTCATAGTAATAGTAATACGCTGCTAATCTATTCTCTATTATTGCTATTGCTAGAGATAGTTATAACCCACCTAGTGCGGTTTGACATAGATATTAACTAGCTTATAATAATTAATATATAATATGTAATAGCTCTGAGCATAGCATGCGAAGATAGTATATTCTCTGCTGCCCTGGCTCTATAATAAGCTAGAGCAGATGCTATAAGCGAGTTAGATAGCTTAGTTAAAGGGGCTAACCTAGCGCTCTATATCTTTAAGCAAAAGCTACTTAAGCTAGCTCTCCTATCCTAGGCTAAGCAAATAAATAGAAGGATAGTAGTAGTAAAGCAACGAGTTATTGACTACCTTCTCAAGTCAGGTGCTAACCTAAATATAATAGTTTATATATCAGCCTATTATAATTAGACTAGGCTGCTATTACTAAAGCTTATTTAGATAAAACGCTATTAGGAGGCTGAGATATTGCTATCTTCCGGTCTTCTAGATATTAATAAATACGACTTGAATAGTGCAACGAGCCTTAATTAGATACTTTCCATATATCATAGAATCCCGCTCATAGCTTCGATTTTACTGCAGCGTAGTGCTAGGATGGACGATATAGTATTATGCAGCATTATTAGCAAGCTAGGGCGCCTAGCAAACGCGCGAGATAACTAGAGTATTATTAGTCTCTTGATGCGCAAGCCTAAGCTATTAAGGATTTTCTATATAGTATATTTATACTATTTCTAGGTAGTATCCTAATATAGCGATATAATAGTAGCGGGTTTTGGATAGGACTCTCTATAGATAGTTATATATCTTATTATAGAGATGCTAAAGCATGGGATTAGTCTAATAAAGATAGGCGTTCTAAGTATGCTATAGAATAAGAAGGAAACCAGGCTAGGACTAGTACTTATAGGAATTCTATATCCAGAGAGAAAGAGCAGCTCGCGGAGATAGTATTAGTATAGCAGACTAGGGTTATAAGTAAAGGTATGCGAGGAGAATTATTATTATGAGAATATGAGAGGATATATAATAATACTAGAAGGTAACTAATTATAACGTCGTTTGCTGCTAACTTGATCTATTGCATATATAGATATGCAAGGCTAGCGCGAGGGGTGATAACTACCTATTATATATATATATATCCCTCGCAAAAGCTATAGCTAAATTGCTAATTAGAGAGATCATAGATATTTTAGTGGAGAACTTAAGTATGCCTTAGGTATATAGATATATAAATATAGAGCACTATACCCACAGCTGAAATATGAAACCAAGTCTTTGCTATAAATATTTAGAGATATTCAGAGTCTATCTTTATATAAATATTCTATAGTAATAGATTTACTAACTTCTCTAGAGATATAGAGCCTGGGTCTAGTTAAAGCCTTTCTTCTCTAGACTACTTAATAGTATAGCTTTTTAGTAGTTCGTTTCTTAACTAAGATAAACTTAACTAATATTTCATAGTTATAAGCAGAGGTAGTTAAAAAAGGGCGCGTGCTATTAGCTATAAGCGCTCTCACTATGACATACCTATTATTAATAGTAACTACTGACTTGTTAAATCTAGCCTCGGTCTCACCAGGTATAATAGCATATCTAATGATAACTATATAGTAATAAACACTCCAGACACACACATAGGATAGAATAATCCCTAGCTGAAAGGCGACGCTGAGTTCAGCATAGCTATATCACTCGCTATTATCACTGCGCTAATGCAGGATATTGCACGGCGCAAGTGGCCTGTGACTATTCACATAAAGTTTGATAGCAGCAGCGATGGTGACAAAGTCATATTAGGAGTGCTTGTTTCGCTATAAAACAGATATATACTAGAAGAAATAGCAAGCATGGTTAGTGACGTCGGTGAATTTTGCTAAGATATTGAGGGAGCATGAAGGCAGACGAGAGATGCTAGCTCGTTCCGAGAGCAGCGTTTGCGAGAAGATGCGTCACAACAACAATGAATAACCAAGTTTTCCGTTATATCATCTATATCTACCAAACCTATACGCATATATAATATATACGGTTTACTATGGTTATATTTGGATTATGACTGGATAGTCGCGGTGCTGCATTAGACTTCGCCGCAGCAGCGAACATATAGGCACTTTTGATCTAGGCTTGAGACCTGAAGCATAGCATCCAGGGACAAGACAGTTAGTCACCTTTAGCTTCAAAGACTAACAGTATGTGCAAATGGCTTTTCTTGCCGTGGTAGATGTGTATCCTGCCTATTTATATATTATATAAATATAGATTGCCTGATGGCCGACGCTGATAACCTTGTCTTCCCATCATCGTTTCCCGAGAGCTTCCTGTATCCTCGAGCGAATGGTGTGCTTTTATTACGCTGCCTCTCTTCAAAAAAAAAAAAAAAAAAAAAAAAAAAAACACACGTTAAGATAGTAGTGCGACGAGGCTCGACGGTCTAGGCAGCTTGGTCCTTATGTCTTGAGGTGACTGAAGTTATTTATACTACTATGGGTAGTAGCTGCGTGTTCTATAGCGTGGTTATAAAGATCTATAACCCCTTTGCATAGGACTAGCTAGATGCTTATTAGTTTCTATAGGTATTTAAAGATAAGGATTGTATTAAAGTATAGCAGGAGTCTATTGAGCAACCTTAACTAAGCCACGCAGCTTGGATATCCTATCTTTAGTATATTATAGGGTGCTGCGAGACTAATAATAGCACTACCCTATATGCTATTAAGTAGGATAGCTATATATATGTAACGTGGGAAGCAGAGGAGGACCTTTGAAACCAAGGCTAACTACTAGCTAATCATAATCAGACCTGTAAATATAGGCTAGGCTATGAGAGTTGCTACTAAGAGAATGAATAGGAGGGGCGAGGGCGTCGAAAGATAAGAGAAGCTATGCGGCTTATTAATTAGTAGCGAGCAAATGTAACTCAATAGCAAAGATATAGATCGGGTCCAATGCCTATTTCGCTATAGTATGCAAAGTAGAAGAGAGGAATGCGCATCTATCAATATGTCTATCAGCGTGTCTATCAACCAGCGTAGTTTCCGCTGTTTCAGTATGAATAATGCCAGGATGATCTTTTACACTCAGAGCACAAAGTGCAGCGTGAAATTGATTGTTGTTGAATCGAGCTCCAACGGTGCAGGGGTAGCCAATCTGGCTCTGACATGACCAGGGGCGTGCTCCAGTTGAGGAACGAGCTTCCTTATACACGCCCTAGATCGAGAAGCTGCTTCTAGAGCATGAAAGGATCCACTGATCTAACAACGGCTTTATAGCGTGCTTCTAAGAGCATATCTATCTATTACTATGAGTTAGAAGTTAATGATTTGCTATTTCACTAAGCGCCTTATCCAGTAATAATAGATCTTGTCTCTAAGCAATTGCTAGTTACTAATATATCGCTGCAGTCTTTAACTGCTTTTGATATTATGAGTAATTAGGTCTCTACTATATCGCTTCTCGCAGATAGCCCTTTATATTCAATTATAACCCCGGAAGCTAAGGATAACACCTATAATTAGGAATAAGAGCTAATAGCCCCTATACCTGGTCTCCTAGAAACATTACACACTTCGCTTCTCTCAGAGAGACCGCCTTATCGAACTCAGCACCCTATAACCTATAATACTAGTCCGTTGCATAAGTTCACAAGGCTGCGCATGCTAAGCTCTATAATAAAAAACAACAAATAGGGCGTCTCATGGAACCTACTAGTGCAGATGCTAATAGAGACCTAACCTAGCGCTTTTAATTATCTCAGCATATACGCTATTATTAACGCAAAGGAGACGATAAAATAGGAAGACTCTACAAAAGCAAGCAAGTCCACTTTAGACTATTTTAATTTATCCCGCTATATAGGCTTAGATAGCATAGCAGCTAGTTAATCTTTAATTATAGCTATATTAAAGGACTTGCGACTTCGCATAGGATATGAAAACACACTTGCAAGTGCTTTTTTAAAAGAGATAGCATTGCAGAGGCGGTTTAGAAGTATCATAGTATTATATATTATATATAGATTTTAAGATTATATTTAATTCTACTTAACAACCCAGATCAATAGGTCCTCTAACGTAGTTCTATACTAATATATTCCGATATAAAAGATAGTTTGCTTAATTAATGCTCAGGTATCCACAACTAGTATTCTATAATTATCTTATCCTAGAATTAAGTATACCTATCACGCTATACTATATATCATTAGCTCAAAAGCAAACAGCTAACGCAAGGAGAATAACGCGCTCAACTATCCAGCAGGGTTATCTAGCTAATAAAGGCTGCTTTTAGGGCATTAGTAGGTGATAGTTGCTTACTAGCTATACCCTAATAATTGCTGCTTCTAAGTATAGAGTCCTATTGCGGGATAGGCTGAGCGCGGAAGCTATAGTTCTATAGTTATAGCAGCCTAGCTAGTATAGCATAGGCTAAGTCAGGAGCACCTATTAGGCATCTATTAGTGAATCCAGCTTTGAGGTAAGTGCTCTCTATGTAATAAGCGCTTAATATATCGCCCTCTAATAGATTCTTAGCACTACTTATATAACCAGGCTATCTATAATAGCAAATATAAGTAGGATAGAGCTAGGCTAATTTATAGGTAATTAGGATAGAGCTATTGAGATGCTGCTAGTTATATAGAGAACCCTAAGGATAAGAACTTGAAGCTATTAGTAGTAGTTCGTCTCTTTAAGGTATATAAGTCTCACTTACTTTATAAATATATTATATAGGCAGGCAGAATATAACTAAATCGGATAGCTAGTGGAACTCGGAATTCCACAACCTCTGAACATCTCTTTCTGAAGAGCTATACTCAAGGATGTTACTGCAGTGGACTATAAGGTATATACCGAGAAGATATTATCAAAAGTAGGTTCCCCTGAGGAACTCAGCTTCGCAGGAGATAGTAACGGGTTAGCTAGCATAGCATTGCTCGTTATGCTTAGGAAGGATATAACGTCTTCTTAGCGTACTAGTTATTACTAGATGTTAGTTGATAACGTATAATGCGCTGTTGGGGTTTATGGTCTAAACGTATCTTTGAGATAGGCCTCAGCCTCTTCTAGAACTATATGCTTTACTAGATCGGGTATTAGCAGATCTTATATAGAAATTCGAGAAGCTATTACTATTATAGGGGTTTCTGAGTATATTATTAAGTCTTTAATAGTTCTAGAGCAGGAAGTGAAGTAGGTGCCTAGGGGAGGCGCTATGCTATATATATTTTTATTTAAACTAGATATTGGGGGATCTTTATTAATTACAAGACCCATATTCGCGCGGATAGTGATAAGCCTGGTGATAACGCTCGTAGAGATGCTAAGTATGCTTTATGCTAGCCTGCAGAAGCCTATATATCTGATAAGCATCAGGTTTTGTGAAGCGGAAGCGCCCTAGCGATAGTAATAATAATAGCGATAAGAGCTGATATATAGCTAGCAGACTATACTAGACTAGTAATAAAGAGTACTAGGATTAGAGGATGGATTATCTAGCATATGAATTGATATTCACTAGCGTCAAGGTGCTATCGGGGTTGCAACTAGCTATGGTATTTAATACTAATATTTCTGCATTATAGCTACTTCTGGATAAGCAGGCTATGTAGGCGGGATTATTCTTGCGCGGCACGCGCCTATGGCCTATAGTTAAAGCAGGATAAGGGGCTAAATAAAAAGGCTTTATTACTAAGTTTCCCCCTATTACTAATTACAAAGCAGCTAATAGATTTAGGTTTTGATCAGGCTTGCGTGGTTTTCAGGGCTTACTATATATCTCTAACCAGGGGTCTAGTGATTTTATCTTATTTGAAGTAGCTGCTAACGCATTATTTGAATGCCTTTCTCATTTTTACTTATAAGCATAGGGGTCTTTACCTCTAAGTAAGTATATATACTATAGTTATAGTTACTTTCTAGAGAAAATCCCAGTGAATCTAAAGGACGAAATATAGAAATATTATCCATAAGGTAGTTTCAATATTGCTTCTTAATAAGATACTTATTATTTCTTAGGTTATAGGCTTATATTACTTATTAATAGATATATTATATATTTGTGAAAGTCATATTTGGATTCTCAGGACCTAGCTAAGAAGATCACAGCTATTTCTATATACTACTTGCAGGCTTTGTCTGCGTAGTTAGTAGGAAACGTCTTGTATTATCAGTCTTAGCGGAGAGTTATATATTAACTAGCGCTGCGATCCTATGTTTTAATATAAAGTACCAAATAGTATGCTTATATCCTGAGCTACTGCCTATTCGACTGAGTTCCTAGTATCTGCTAATAGAGAGTACTATAAAGGTATTCTATAGAGACGTTTCCAAGGCAACTAGTAGCTACGGATATGAAATTGATCCAGGTATCCCTAGCTATTATTATAATAAAGTATATAAGTCGTCAATTTATTGCTCTCCCGGTTGAACAGACTGCTAAAGTCTCGAACTTTGGTATGATTATCCATAAAATCGCTATCTTCTTGAATGTTCAATATTATTCGCAGGCTCGCCCCTTATATACGCTTAAGGCTCTAGCCGTCGTCGAATTAGGGATTCTTCAGTGATTTGGGTAGTCTAGCATCGTTATATTGAAGGTCTCTATTCCAGTCTATAGATATAGCTGCAAGGTGAAGATCTAATAGGTTTTCACTAAGGGCAAGTTGCTTAAGGGCAGATCTAAAGAAGATAGGATTAGCTCCGAGTTTAAAAGCAGCTTTATACTATTTATTATTAATAAAGAGAATATTTATAATATAGTCGAGGACTTCTTTTGCTAACCTAGTTATCTAGGGTAAAGTATTAAAGGTAGTTATACTAAACGATGCTAGCCCGAGGCAGTCGGCATTAAGTAGCTCTTATATACCGCATAGATCTGCCTGCTAGCCCTCACCCTATATAGCTGCACCTATGAGGAGGCATTTTTAACTGCTTCTGAGAAAGGGCGGTGCTAATTATACTTACTAGTGAAAGGGGCTACTGCTAGCTTAACTCTAGGTGAGCCTATTTAAGAGTTTTATATTAGCTATGATGCCTTTTGCAATCAAAGATTAGATGAAGCTGATATCGGATTAGTCGGGCTTAACAACAGGAGAATCCCTAGATTAGCGTGTCACAAAGGGGTATGGTGCAGAGTGAAAGAGTCAGTATAGATAGGTGCAAAGTCGGAACATTCATTCTTCTCTAGCCCTCCAAGAGAAGAACGTGTCATAAAGGGGTATGGTGCAGAGTGAAAGAGTCAGTATAGATAGGTGCAAAGTCGGAACATTCATTCTTCTCTAGCCCTCCAAGAGAAGAACGTGTCACAAAGGGGTATAGTGCAGAGTGAAAGAGTTAGTATAGATAGGTCCAAAGTCGGAATATTTATTCTTCTCTAGCCCTCTAATCTACTATATAAAGGTATATAAGGGCTAGAGGACTTATCTAGTAAGCTACTTAGTACCCCCTATCTATAGACTTCCCTAGGATAGCCTATTATCTAAGGCGCTATTTAATATTCCCTTTTTATAAACTCCTAGGATAACCTATTATCTAAGGCGCTACTTAGTATTCCCCTTCTATAGACTCCTATAGAGTAGTCTAATAAGTCCTTTTCTTTATAATCTTATCCTAGCTTATAATATAATCCCCTCTCTCTAAACTAGTCTATCCTCAGACTAGGCTACTCTATAGTTATCTAGAGGGTACTTAGTACTTACCTAGTTTCTTCTTATAAGCCTTCCTAGTTCCTAGTTCCTATAGGTCTAGAATTTAGTATCCCTAGCTCTAGCTATATAACTCTTCCTTAGATAGCTAGGTAGCTTAGAGGAGTAGTTAGCTAGTAGTAGGGCACCTTATCCTCTACCCTAGCTACTCTTATAGCTCCATATCTAGGTATTAAGAGATTTTATAGCTAAGAAGCTTAGAGGAGTAGTTAGCTAGTAGTAAGGTACCTATCCTCTACCCTAGCTATTCTTATAGCTCTCTATATAAAAGGTGCTTAGAGGAGCTCAGAGGAGCAGTTAGCTAGTAGTAAGGCACCTATCCTCTACTCTAGCTACTCTTATAGCTCTTACCTAAAAGGTCTAGGACTACCTAGTAATTATCTAAATACTTATAGCTAAACTCCCTTATAAGGGTTATTCCTTCCTTCGCAGGGTTATACTAAAATATTTTATTATTCAGGCTTATTTTTATTACTTTAAATTCGCCCTCTAAATTATTATATTTTCTACTCGTTATTATATTTTTAGTAGCTTTATAGGGGTAATAAAGATATTCTCCCTCTAGGGGTAAAAGAGGTTATTATTATAATATAGGGGGTTGCTAGTTATTATCTAGTGGTTACCTAATACCTCCTTATGCATAGTAGGGTTAAATAAAGGCGAATAATATAATAATCTAGGGATTATCTTCTTTTTAGCTATATAAAAAGCCGACTTTAGTATTAAGTTAAAAAAGTATAAATATTATTTGAAATTTCACCCTACCTAAAATCCTTCCTCTTACTTCTTTAGATTTATAATACTAATAAATTACTATCAATCTCTCGCTCCCCTACTACTAACTTCATCTTGATTATTATATCTTCTATTATTAGTAATACTACTCCCTTCCCTACTAATACGCTAGATGCCTCCTATATCCTAATAATAAGTAAGCTCTAGGCATGCTCCTGCTATTACTACCTCTTAGCATAAGCAAAGTAGGAGCTACCTAAAGGCGATATCCCTGAAATTAAGCTCCTTATAAGCTTAATTATCTACTTTAAGAGCAATAATAAGTACCTAGTCCTTAGCTAGTACTTATCTAGTGCTTTACTAGCCTAGCTTTAGAATTTATTACTAATTTATATAATTTTAAGCGCTTTAACTAAATATAAGTATTATACTAAAATAGATAATAGCAAAGCCTATATTAATATAAGTTTTATATATTATTTTCTAGTCCTTAGCTACTAACTCTCTATAGCTTACCCGTTATATAATAAGCGCTATTAATAAGCTTAAGCGCCTCATAGATAAGGGTAGTACTAAGCCTGATATTTTATCCTAGTATAATAAGAATAAGGTAGGTTACCTAGTGCCTCTCTAGTACTTTACTACTAGTATCTAATTATATCTAGGAGGAGATCCTCGCTACCTAGCTTATAGTAAAGAAGGCCCTCTAAGCTAAGAAAAATGATACTAATATTATACCTAAGAAGTATAAGGCTAAGGAGGCTAAAATCTCTATAGAGATAGAGGACTACTAAGTAGCTACCTTAGAGGAGGCTACTACTTACTAGTAGCGCCTCTCTAAAGAGGTAGAGAAGTAGATTAAGTTACTATATAAGTAGTATAAGGAGCTCTGCTATTACTACTCTAAGATAGAGCAGTTTATTAAAAGGCAGACTAAGGCGTAGGAGTTATAAGCTATATGCACCTAGGAGTCGCTAGACTCCTATAATAAAGTTATAAGTTTATATAAGCCTTACTAGTACCTCACTAGTACTTATCTAGTTAATATTTCTAATATTTTTTAGAACTACGAGGTTATTACTATTAATTCTAGTAGTAAGGATAATAATTCTAATAAGATAGGTGCTAATACCTAGGGGATTTAAAATTTTTAAGGAGCGCCCCTAGTAAGCTGCTAATAATCTCTAGGTGGTGTTTAGTTGCCTTTAGGCATTTTCTCATCTTTTCTATCTTATTAGTAGCCTTTAGGCGTTTTCTCGTTTTCTCGCTTTATTAGGGGGCCTTTGGGCTAATAAATTAAAATTCCTAGCTAGCATGCCTTATTTCTAACTACCTACTAGTTACCCGTTAAATTAGTTATAAAATTATAAGGAGATCGGGATATTTTCGCCTATAATTAGGCCTTATAGTCGTTTTATAAATCAATAGATATATTATATTAGGGTTCCTATGAATTATCTAGTTCACTATAGCCCTTCTATTTAATAAGGTAATAATAGTTCTATCTAGGGCCCCTATAGGTGATGATATAGTCTACTATATAGATATTATTATTGTTATTATTAATTAGGATTTCTCATAGTAGGACGGCTAAGCTAAAAAAAGGTTCTAATTGCATAGGTGAGAAAACATTATAAATTCGGTAGTTTTTATCTATCTATAGCTTATACGCTCGCCCCCTATTAATCACCCGTTAGATCCTAAATAGGCTTAAGTATTTATTAGCAAGTTTTTAAGAAAGCTATCTCTACCTAATATTTTTTTCCTAAAAGTAATACGAGGTCTCTTATAGCAAAAATAATAGGGGTCCTTCTCTAATTATAGAATTTGCTATATATTTTATTATACTTATAAAGTAAGTTAGTAATAGCTAACCTCTAGGTGAGTAGATCATAAAGTCTATTATATGCTGCTAGGACTGCTAAGACCTTTTGCTAGGGTTTGATATTATTAGGTCCGCAGGGAGAATATCCTATTAGCAGTTTAGCGGGTAGTATCTTAGTAGCCTTATAGTAGGAATTATTATAAGTAAATTAAGCTAGGTCGAGCTATATTACCTAATTATCCTAGTTGATATTATAGAAGGCTTGCAAAAAGTGCTTAATGCTCTAATTTTAGTATTCTATTTAGCTATTAGTCTAGGGGTGAAAAGCAGTACTGAGTTTCCTCCTAATAACTAGGAGGTAGTATACTTTAGTCTAAAAATTACTAGTAAATAGCGATCCTTAGTTAGATATAATAGCTTCTAGGAGCTTAAATATAAGGAAGACGTATTTAGTAAGTAGTGCAGCTAACCTATTAGCTATAAGTAACTCCCTAGTAGGGATATATAGGAAGTATTTCATAAATCGGTTAATAACAACGAGAATGCTATTATAAGGCTTATTTCCTATCGTGAGGGATAATAGCAATTTAATAATAAAATTAATTAATATTTATTAAAAGGGCTGGGTATATACCGGTAGGGGTGCAAGTTCGCTATATAGGAGGTATTATCTCAGTTTTATATCCTAATATATTATATACGTCTTAATATATTCCTTTATATCGCTCTTCTATAAGTTCTAGAAAAACGACTTCCTAATCCTCTTTAGTATTTTAGTAACCCCCTAGTAACCTCTAGATAGTTTATTATAGAACGCTCTGAGGACTTCGTTCTAAAGTAGGTAGTTATTAGGAATATATAAGCCCTTATAGTATTATAAGGTACTAGTATTATCTAGTGACTACCTTATCCCTCGTTATTCCCACTCCTTATTAATATAAAAGGGGTCTTTCTATTAGGCTTCCTTAACCTAGTCCTAAATCGAGAGTATAAGTTATTCTAGGGAGGTATTTAATAGTTAAGCACCTTAGTATCGCTTAATACCTACCCTCTAGAAAGTAGCTTGCTTAAAACGTTATAGAAAGTCCTATAGGAGCAAGTCTCTAGCTTCCTTAATTTCTATATCCTCAGGAGTATAATTAGGTCTTTATAAGAAGCTATTAGCTAGGTTATAGCAACTAGGCTAGTATTCGATCTCAAAGTTGAATATTAATAGGTCCTATAGTAGCTATGCCTAATAGCTATTAAGCATCTTCTTATTAGCGAGGTACTAGTAACCCAGGTAGTTAGTAATAAACTAGATATAGTGCTAAGAGTAAAGCAAACAGTGCTACTACCTTACTACTACCTCCCTAATAGCTAGTAGCTCTACTTCTAGCGTGCTATACTATAGTTATACGCCCTTAAGCTTCTGAGATATAAACGCTATAGGTCTCTATATATCCCCCTCTAGCTAGCTTAATATCGCACCTATTATAAAGTCTAATATATTGGTTTTAATACGAATTAGGAGCATAGGGTTAAAGTATTATAAAATAGGTGCCTCTATAAATAAAGCGCAGAGCTAATAGAAGGTAACTAGTGCATTACTAGTTATAACTAGTTATCCATTAGCTATATTAGCAAGTTAGTTAGTAAGCAGGCTATAGATTTTGGAATAATTCTTAATAAATCTCCTATAGAACCCTATGAATCCTAGGAATTATTAAATTTATTATACTATAATAGGTACTAGCTACTTAGCGATTCCCTAGACCCTTTCCTATTCTATAGTAATCCTATCTAATAATACTATAAACCTAAGAAAGTCGATCTATTCCTTATGGAATTCGCACTTATCGGGGTTTATATAGAGGCTATTAGCTTCTAACTAGGTGAGGACCTGCCTTATTGCCTCTATATAGGAGTCTATATTATTAGTAAATATTAAGATATTATCTAAATATATAATGCAAATAATATTAACTAGGCCTATGAGTAACTTATTAATAAATATCTAGAAGGTAGTAGGTATATTAATAAGCCTAAATAGCGTAATATAGTATTTATAATAACTATATTATATATAAAATACTATCTTCTACTTATCTCCCTCTTAGATCCTCACCTAGTAGTAGGTATCTTTAAGGTTAAGCTTAGTAAAATGCTTTGCTTATAAGAGCTAATCGAGGATTTTATTAATTAAGGGGAGAGGGGTGTAGGTCTTAGTAATTACCTAGTTAAGTCCTTAGTAGTCTATATATAACCTTAACTTGCCTCCCTTCTTTAGAATAAATAAGATTAGCGCCCCTGCTAGACTTATTAATAAGCGAATCTATCCCTTTTATAGGGCCTTATAGATATAGTCCCTCAACTCCTATAACTCCTTCTTAGCTAATAGGTAGATTAGTCTAAATAGGGGCTTATTCCTAGGCTCTAGGTTAATAGAGTAGCTCCTAGTAGTCCTAAACTCTAGTATAGTTCCTGCTAGGTGAATATTAAATACCTTTTTAAAATCCTAGTACTCTAGTAGGATATTTATTTTAGTATCCTTAATATCCTCAGGTTCTTAGGTATACTCCTAGTAGGTAGTAGTTAATATCTAGTTAATCCATAGTATACTTATATATACTACTCTTGCTTCGTTTTTAATACGCCTAAGCTCTTTTCTAGTTCTAATAGGCTAAATGCTCTTCTTATATAGGGGAAAGGTCTAGCCTAACTCCCTCTAATGAATATTAGGGCACTCTGCTATATACTAAGGGATCCCTAGGATAGCGTTATAGCTATTACTATTACTAATCCTAAAGTTATATAAAACTATCCGCTAGATGCCTATACTATTAGTTATTTAGGTAACTAACTTCTATGTACTATAGTTAGGTCCCTTGGATGCCTATATTCCCCTTATGGGTTCTAAGTCGTTAGCCTCTAGTTAGGTATTAGTTATAACCCTCTAGTCTATAACATTCTTATTAGCTCTATAATTAATAAGCGCGGTATTAGTCTTCTAGCTACCTGCAACCCGGACCTATATTATTATTTTAAAGCAATATAGCTAGTTGCTATCCTACTAAACCGCCCGCGTGGTTACCTAGTTCTCCTCTAGTTATTCGCTAGGATAGGGTTTGCCTTCGTGGCGGGGGTAGCTATACTTCCTATAGTATAAGCACCTCAGGGAGATATAGCCTTTTCTATTATAACTATATTAAATTGTTTCCCTCCTAGTATCCTATAACGAGTCCTTGGTATGCTCCTAGTAGGTATTAGTATAACTATAGTCCCCCCTTATAGCCTTAGTCTATTCCTCTGGATTAGTAGTTTAGCCCTCTAGTTATTATTTCTTATAGTTAGTCCTCTATTCCCTTACTAGTAGCCTATATATTTATATATTAATTATAAGTTTAGTATTCCTAGCCCTTGCGTTAAGTTTAAGCTGCGATGTTAGCAATCTATTTGCTATAATATAGTATTAGAGCTTAGGATCTAGCCTAGCTACTACGTTAGCTACCTAGATCTGCTCTAGTTATTAATAGGGGCTCTCCGCCTCAATCCCTTTATAATAATTAATAAAGCTCTAGTATAACTATCCTAGTTGCTAGTAGGCCTATTCAAGCTGAGTTTATATGCTAAGGATCCTAGACCCCTTATTAGCTATGCTATTAGTTAACTAGTCTTCTATTATTACTTAAGTAATATTTTTTACCTTATATTATATCTAATAGAAAGGTATAAGGTCTATTACTTTACTACTAATCCTTCTAGGCACCTAGTAGTATATAGCACCTTCTTAAGGTCTGAGGTAATCTTATTTATTTTAAACCATATATTAAGGTTAAACATAAATTAATTATAGTTAGTCTAGGTACCCCCTTTATACCTAAGTATTAGGAGGTGCTTCCCCTAAAGTTCTAACTAGTGCTTCTTTGCCTCGGGGTTGCTACTAATAACTACTTAGTAAGTAGTATCTATTAAGGTTAATAGTTAGCTAGCTCTTAAGGCCTTAAGATATTCTTATTTATACTTTAGTTAACTCTTCTTTTCTTCCTCCTTAATAAGATAATCTAATTTAGCCTCTATTAATCAATTAACTAGTTCTTTATTAGTACTCTCTTTATTATTCTAATTAGTAAATATCTCATCCTGAGTTTAGCTATTTAGTAGCTCCTATCTAGCAGGGGATCCTGCCTCCCTAGTAGACCTGCAGGTAGGTATTATTATTATATATAGCACTATTCTAATAGTTTGCACCCCTATTAGCATAGGTAAGAGGGAAGAATATATTATAAAGGGGTATAGTATAGAGTGAAAGAGTTAGTATAGATAGGTATAAAGTTAGAATATTTATTCTTCTCTAGCCCTCTAATCTATTATATAAGAGTATATAAGGGCTAGAGAACTTATCCAGTGAGCTACCTAGTGCCCCCTTTCTATAGACTCCTAGGATAACCTGTTATCTAAGGCACTACCTGGCATCCCCCTTCTATAGACTCCTATAGGGTAGTCCAATAAGTCCTTCTCCTTACGATCTCATCCTGGCTTGTGACATAGCGACATGAGATGCCCATAGGGTTTGCGAATCTCCGTATTATATAACTATGTATAGTATAGCATTTCAAAGCCTTATATTCTTCTAAGAACAACGAGAGCGATCCGCTACTAACAAAGGCCTCTGTAAGTAGGTTGCTTACTATATAGAGACTTAAGATAGAGACGTTAATTAGGCTTAGGTATATGCTTATTGAGAAGAACTATCATATATCTGAAATATCTAATACGAAGAGAGGTCTATAATTATTACTACGATCTCGCAATATATATATTATACTCGATCTAGTCTTCTCTATAATATTATATAATAATAATATTATAATATGTTTCTATATTTCATTTACTCTTTATATTATAGCTAACCTCTAGGACTATACGTCAGGTGTTTCTAGACTATCTCTAGATTAATAGCTTCTAAGTTATAACCTCCTTAGCCCTATCTTATAGGAGCTAAAAGCATATTAAGGCTATTTTATAATATTAGAAAGTCTTATCTACCCCTTATCTATTTCTCTATACCTTCTTTTTGGATAGAATTAGGTAACTAACTATATCCTACGCTTTCCTCTGCGCTAGTAGCTTTTAGCCTATCTATAATACTTATAAGTCTGCTAATAATATCTTAAAGCTATATTATAGCTTTATTAGTATCAGCTATAAAGGTAGTCCCTATGAGGGCCACGCCTTTCCAGTAGTCCAGTTCTTACCTGAGGCGGCCAGAGTCTCTTACTAGTTCTTCTAGACGCTATTCCTTACTTATTAGTGCCTTCTGAGACTATATAATATTATATGCGAGGTCGATTGCATGGGTTCTCCCGCCTAAGGCTATAACTATGTTATCTATGTCGCTTGATAGAAGCAGGCCGCTTAAATAGCGAGGGCGTTTTAGAGGTCTGACTGCTATGCTGGTCTGTTATTTGAATGGGCTATGGCGAAAACATGACTTTGAGCCAGGTGCGGGTTGGAGACCTTTTTATTCAGCACTGACGGAGAGTTGAGGTAAAGCCAGATGTTGACCGGAAACGAGCCTAGTGAGGCTCAGCAGGCTATATGAGGCTACTGTTATTATTAATTAAGGGAGCGGAGAGGCAGATCAGACCTCTCGTCCGCTAGTGAGCAACGAGACGATCCGTCTCAGTGCATCGCATGCCTTCTGCATACATTCGTACTGCATAGTCCTTGAAAAGATGCCTCTCAGTGCTATTGCAGAAACGGCTTTTGATATAAACTGCTGAGCTGATGATGGCTTTCGCAGAACTGGCTGCGCAGGTCAGATATCAATATCAACGCACACACGAAGAGTATGATTTGCTCTTAATTCAGCAGAACTTCAGTTTAGAGCTATGTTGCATATCATAAAAGTTATTACTAGTAAGAATAAAGAAAGGTACTACGCCTCTATAGACTTGACCATAAATATTATAAACTCAATATAGTAAGCAGCATAGGACTATACTATTATATATGCATTCTTCTAATAAGATATAGGGATAACCTATTTAGATAGGATAAGCAGTGCTACCTTGCTATCTGCCTAGTAGTTAACTAATCTTATAACGGACTAATTAATAATATATAATACCTGCTATTTAACTAGATTAAAGAAGATATTAATAGAACCTCGGGAAAACGGTTTATTAACTATATTATAAGCAGTCTTTATAAGCTGCTCTAAGGAAAAGAGTTTATTATTAAGGTAGCTATACTCCTAGTATGCCTAAAAGCCTCCCAAGCTCCTGATTAAGAAGATAACTATCTAGCGGATAATAGAACTAATCTGCTATTCGAGTTTAATAGGGCTCTGGACTTCAGCTTTAGTAATATACCTATCCTTATCAAAGTACTAGAGCAAGTCTTAATATTCTCCGCGCGAATTTGGGAAATTCATACGCCAGACGACGCTATTTATCCGGGATTTTACCTACTACTCTTAATATATATAAAGATTTAGTATTGAGAAAGATGCTATATATATACTGCTGCGTCCGAATTCTGTTTCTAGATATATACGAGTTATCTATGCACTAGATATAGGCTATCTTTTAGTTAAATGCAGCTAATATATCTAAGTTACTTCTCAACACGCTTAGCACCGATAAGCAGGAGCTTATAGGCTATTTAACGTGTAATATAGATAAAGATATATCTAAAAATAATAATAACAAACGTTCTAATCATAAATCTGATTTTATTGCAGGCTTAGACTTATTAAATGAAGAACTATCTAATAATAACTACTATAAAACTTCAGATATGGACTCTGAGTTTCATAAAGACTTAGAGCTATTAGATAAGAGCTCAAGCTCTGATATTAATAAAGGGGAAGATAATATATACTAGGAGACTCTTACTTTAGGAGCATAGCTATATAGCGGAGTATATTGCGAACTTCTTATTTAATAGAGCCTCTTATATTATTTCAGTTCCCGCGTAATATCTATATTTATAAATAAGATAGTATATATCTAGGTCTGCTTAAGACAACTCTTGAGAATATCTTATATAGACATAGCATGCTACTAGAGTATTATAGACCTATTTATAGGCTATGAATTATTAAATACTAAGTTTGCTATTATTACAAAGCTTATAATAAATAACAGAAGATATGAAACTAGGCACTAGTCTATAAGCTGCTTATTAGCGCTATAAGTAACTTCGTTTTATTTTCCCGTGCGACTAGAGAAGCAGTTTTGATCTATTATACTTAGTATTAGATGCATCTTAGCACTATAGAGGCTATATATCACGATAGTGCTATATACTTAGCGGAGGTCCTTAACTAGTCTTAATTAACGGTTTGCAGTCAAGCTAGTGCTAAAACCTAGTAATATGAGTATCTCCTATCTGCCTCAGCCTCCCTATGCTTATTAGCAACCTTATAATATCTCGTTGATCACTAGCTTTTATATTATTGCTCTTCTAGCTTGCTATATCTACTATGATAGCAAAGTCGGCTACTAATATCCTTTCGCAGGTTCTAGTATATACTATAAGTATTTGCAATATTATCCAAGCATATACTATACTAAAAAGTTATCTATCTAGTCTGAGTATATCCGCATGACGTTAGCCATATCCGCCTGCGATCCAGAGGATATATCTGCTTATATCTATCTAAATATTTCTATATAATCGCAACTATCGATATTTATTCAAATAAGCCGCCTCTTTAGCGATTAACGTAGTAAGCTCTAACCTTCCTATTAATTACTTATCTAACTTATTAAAGCTGCAGCAACTATAGAGGGAGCCCTATGCAAAGCATATCCTAAGATATCGCAGAGAACAGAGGTTTAAAGGGCGCTTATCATTAGCTATAGCATCGTTTTTCTTGCTATAGCACTCTATCTTTTTACTTATATATACTATGCTAGAGGTCTATAAGGGGATAATTATATAACTATCTTTATAGTAGTAACTTTTGCTAAATTCCCTAGCAAACCTTTCTAATGTTTTCCTATAGGCCCTCCTTATCGCCCTAATAGCGACCTACCTGCATATCATAAGCATCAGCTTTAGCATATATTATTAGATAATACCTATTAGGAATAGTGTTGTGATTCATAAGGTCTGAGGATATAGGTCTGCTGATTAACTATATTACCTCCCTAATACTAAACTAGATGCTTTATATTAGAAACTTGATCTATACTATCCTATAAGCTACTATAAAGCTATCTATTATGCTTTTCCTCCGCTATATCTTCCTATCAGAGATATTCCAGAGGATCGCATAGGGCATCCAGGTTATTCTGCTACTATATAGTATGCTCTTCACGATCCTATTTATAGTATAATATATGCCTATCCGATCGATTTAGGACTATATAATTATTAACTGCTAATATTTAAACCTGCAGGTAGTAGGAATTAGTAGTAGCGGACTCGCTATAAGCAAAGATATTGCTATCTTGCTCCTGCTAATCCCGCATATGTAGTAGCTAAAGGTTTCTCTCTAGCAGCATCTAGCAGTCCTTATGCTATTTAGTATTAGTTCCTTATAAGTCGGATATCCTTCTTTAGGCGCGAGGAATAAAGCAGAAGGCTAATATAGCAGATAGCGCCTGCATAACTTCAGCTATCCGAGTTAAGTATCTAGTGGAGTATAGCATAATATTTAATAAGACGTGGGATTATATTAATATTATAGTATAGTTATTTATTAAGCAGTCCGTAGCAATACTATATATAAGTCTGCCTAGCCTGCGTTTGCTGATTATTAGCATCAGGTCCTAATATTAACCTATATTATTAAAGAGCTTCTTTAGCAGGGATAGTCTGAATTATAGGCTAAATCTCTCTTTTAATTAACGAAGGCAATACTAAATATAGATATAGAGAGATAGTAGTTATAGACTATAGCATATAGGTAATAGAGTCCTCGTGATAATAATAGTAGAGGTTGATTAGCAGTCCTATATAGCTATATATATGCCTCCCTTTCCACTGCCCGCTTACGCTAGGCTGAATAATAACGCATGAGGGCATATCCTATAAGAGAGAGTATTAGTAAATCGTCTCTAGTGGAGGGCTTATTTAGTGGCATTTCAGGGTAGCGACTAAGAGAGGAAAGCAATGCATTAGTAAGGAATATAGGATGCTTACTTACTATAAGATAATAGCATTTCATAAAGTCTCTTTCTTAAAAGGCAGTATAACGAGTTATAAGATAGATCATTTAGTTATGATTTTAAGAAGTAATTAAAGTGTAAAGTTTCTTAGTGAATTTCCAACCTTTACTATATATTTTAGCAAATTCATCACGAACGTTGTTAGTTACTACTGATTTTTAGGGCTATAAATATAAGGTTTTAGGTCGTAGTGCTATATCTATAAACTAATATATATATTATTTACTTTATATGGTTTGTCCTAGATAATAGCGCCAAGCTTAGCGTTCTGTTTCAAGTAGCGGTATGTTCTGTGATATGGATTTGCAGTCTTCTCGTTCTGCTGCATCTTCACTTCTGTTCTACTGCGAATTAATTTAGTAATTATCTAGTAGTAGATAGCACTAGCTGCATAGTATAGAAGCCTTAGCAATCAAGCAAGGAGTAGGAGAGAATATTAATAGGGATCTCACCCTAAAAGCGCTCGAATCTAGAATTATCTCTTACATGCTATGCGATAAATTAGGTAGTGGTCGACACCTAGCTATTCTCATGCTCAGAGCCATAGCTAATTTTAGTCATCCCGTAAGCTCTTCTTTTTAGGCTCCTACTAGTCGATAGGGGATTAAAAAGGCTATATAGGCATGATCTTAGTGAATAATTCAAGATATAGTAGTAGTATAAAAGCAACAAATAGCCTCTGCTATATAGACCCTAGATAACTATATCCCTATTCAGCTTTCCAGGTTTCTCATGAGAAGCTCCTAACTCCTTACTATTTAACTCAAGGATCTTAGAGGCGAGTAGTATAAACCTGCTAACCTATAGAGCAGAATATTGCTCTTAGTGTTATTATAATAGAGTAATAAGCGCTAGTAGCTATAGCGACTAGTAGGGTAATTTAGCTAGCGCGGGGGTGTTGCTAATAGTATATAGTTTATAATATAGGTGCAGCTGTTTTTAGAGGTTTTATTCAGGCGCTGGTTGCTATACCTCTAATAACTTCTATAAGTATAAGCAGGCGAAGCGCTAGGCTATGATCTGAAAATAAGAGCATTAGCCTAATATAGATATCTTCGCTAAATCAGATAGCTTTTATAAATATAAGCTAGAAGTCTAGATAGCAACCTAGCTGCAGGATATGCGCATACTTATATAATAGCTTAAATCAATAGATCTCGTTTGCATATCGCCTATTTCTACTAGAGTCAGCTCTCCTCTGCTTCCTTGAAAACTACCTTACCCCACGTCTTATAAAGGCGTGAGCATGCTAATATAAAATATTATCTCATAGTATACTTTTAGCAAGGATCTAGCCTTCCCCTGCTTCGCTAAGATAAGTAATAAGTTATTACCTACTACTAGTACTAAACTGGATGAAGGCGGGCAGAAGATGACCTATGCGGAGCTTATCTATATTGCATTTCTCAGTAGGATAATAAAGCAGATAGGCCTGCGTGAACTATATAAATAGTTTAAGTAAAACACTAGGAGAGCTAATAGGGCATATAAGGGATAGAAAAATAGTATCCGCTCAAACCTCTGCCTAAACTAGGTTCGTGGATATTTAGTGAAGAAAGTAATATGAGGGCCCCTGCTAATATTAAGTATATAGGCCTTCTAGTAAGTGGATAGGAAAGGCTCCCTTCAGGAGCTTATAAATATAGGACTTATAGAACTCTAACTAACGTATAAATACTAAGTGAATTACAGGAAGATAATAAAGGTATTAACTGCCTAGAAAAGCAGTATAGCACCGCCCTCTATACTATATATATCTAATTCGCGCAATATTTTGCCTGGGAGCATATCTAAAATGGGTTATAGCTATAGCAGTCCCTAGGCTATTAATAGCTACATATCCCCTGAGAGAAGCTAGCTAGAAGGTAAACCCTCGACTAGCTACCTAATGCTAAGTCTGATTGCATTAATATAAGATAGCTTAGAGCCTGCATATGATACCCTTTAGGCCTGGAATTTAGATAGTTAACGCTAGATTAACTAGCCTTATTATAACTACTTCTATAACTACCACTAGCTTGGTTAGGCATGCGTAGGTGATATATCGCTAGTATATGCTACTATAGCATATCTTCCTATATTAGTAGATGCTAGTATGGGTTTGAGTCCTCTCTCAGAAGCACCCGTCTAATAGGGGCCTAATGGTTGAGATTGCGAGGTAGGTGTTATGAGCAGGTTAAGGCAACTAACTATAGCATAAAGCAAAAGCTTTGGGAATGATGATTCCATCGATATTTATGTTAGGTTAGCAGTAGTGGACAAGATCACGCGGGGCACAGGGCTCAGAACATCGTGTCTATTGACAGTATCCGAGTCGTCTCGCGGAAGCGCCCGTCTAATGGGGGCCCAATGGTTGAGATTGTAAGGCCGTTATCAGAGTGTTATAGCGCGTTGTTAGCATGCCTATAGCAGTATAAACTATATATAGAGATAAAGATAGAGATAACAGAAACTCATATTATAGAAGGCGTAACTTTGATCTACGTAAAGTCTTTATATGCTCCTAGGATACGTATAGTATATCGAAATAGCTATGCTAGGGTCTAGTGAGGCACGTAGCCCGCGAGCACCCGCCGTTTATATAACTACGAATCGGCTGCGTGAGCCGATTCTATCATCCTATTTACTACAAAGCCGGAACATTTAACTTTGGACGAATACACGGGCGGAAGTGCCTTCAGAGCGTTAATAAGGGGTTCTAAAGATAATCATGGATCCGCGCTATGCGCTATTGCGTTTAAGTTCATCTACTTAGCTCGTTTTAGCTTCTCAATACCTCTACTACTACTATAAGATAGACCTATTCCTCATCTGCCCTATAGTAGCTAGTAAACTTAACTTAGTATATATAATAATCTATTATAAACATATAGGCTAGCTGCGCGCTGCACCTAAGGATTAAATATATATTATTAAGACCACGGACTATGCTCAGAGACTGCTAGATAGCCTGCCATATCTAGAGAGCTAGTACCTAAGTATACTTATGCTAATAAGAAATATAACTAAGCAGGTTGCTATATAAAGACTTAGTATGCATATTAACACGACTAATATAACCCGGGGCTATAGCAAGATCTATCTATCCCTCGCCCTAGTTAGCATATCTAGTATAAAGCCTATGCTAATTGCTAATACTAATATCCTATCCTATAAGCAGCTTAGAAGGCTAAGAAAATCTATACTCTGCTATAAACCTATAGCAAGACTGCTGCTAACCTCTTATAGTAAAGCTATGCTATCTATAGTAGAGTTTAGCAACTATATCTACTATTGCATGCTTCTCTTATTTGCTAATACTATCTGTTTCTTTGCTAATAATATTAGTAGCGTGGAAACTATTCCCTAGCGAGTTGCATTATAGCTAGAGATAGATATGCTATCTATATTATTAGTATAGCCCTGGTTAATAGTTATTATAAATAGCGGCGAAGAGAATTCGATATATAGTTAGTTATTGCAGGCCGTCCACAAGAGGACAGATACCCACATGGCCGAACGCGGGCAGACCACGGGGGCAAGCGGAAAATCTCCTTCAACGAGCGCTAGAGAATGCTTATAAACTCGCCTAAGCAGACTTATGCCTACCTCTACTAAGATAATCCCCTAGCTGCTCCGAAGCTTGCGATCAAGCTAGGCTTGAACTAAGATATTAAGAGGTATTATCTACCTATAATATTAGAGCCTCTAGTAACCTTTTAGGTCTAGTTTCTAGTAAGGGGGGTATTAGACCGTGATATATTCTTTATATATATTAGTAGCATTAGAAGGTAGCAGGGCGGGTTCGTTTAATTCTATTTGCTAGGGATAGATTGAAGCTACGATAGATATTATTATATATAGATAAGCGCACGCACCTATAGGTGGAACGATCGACGAGATAGTGCCGGTGTTTCAAGCATACTATTTGTTTTGATATAACTTGTGGTATTGAACTATATATATCTAGGCAGACTGATCCAGCATGAAACTATAGACTAGCCTGCCGCATGCTTATATGCAGTTAACGCATAAGAACTCCTTAAATAATATATTAGTAAAACTAATAAAGCAACCTATCTAAATAACCCTCTACTTATAGTTAAAAAGGGCCTCCTCTAATCGAATCCTAGCAACAGGATTATCCCAGTCCAGCTCTTCTAAAGTCAAGATAACTAGCTAGTCTAGTCGTTTTTATGCATTATCTAGGATCTGCAACTAGTATTTGAGTCTCTAAGTGCCCAAACTAATGCGATTAATAATAGGCTATAGCCTAGTTGCTATAGTCTCATATAACAGCATGAAGGGAACCTTGCTTCTACTATTATTATTTTCTATAGCTAAGCCTATAGTCTTATAATTAATAAGAGCTATAAGCTTATCTCTTAATCTACTTTCTGAGCGCAGTTTTCAGGCTGAGATCCCAAGGCGAGCTAATATCTGCTTTAGGACCTGCTAGCTTACTACCATCAGAGGATTATCTATTAGGTGCAATAGCTAAATACCTATAATAAGATAGATAAGCTGCTTTAGCCTATTAAGAGCCCTATCTATTAGCCCGCCTAGTCCTGAAGTAAAACTAATCGTGATATTAAGCAATATAACGCTATAAACGCTCATATTAATAATAAAAAGTAAAGTCTTTATAAAAGAACTAATAGAATAGGAGACGTTTAAGAGGTTATAGTGTAATAGTATATAGATTACTGCTATCAGGGGAATAGAGCATAATAGAGCTTCTAATAAGATAATTATATATAGAAGTCCTATACTTGATTTATTAGAGGCAGACTTATAACAGCTAGAACAATATTCCTAGGCTTTAAGCTCTTTTAGTAACCACTAGCAAAGCTCTCTCTTTCTCCTAATATATAGTTTCATCCTAGGAGCTAGAAAGCACCTGATATAACGCCAACTAAGAGTCATCCCTTCCTACAAACTGGAGAATACCGACTTGCCGCTGCTTTCTTTATACCACGGTATACACGAGTATAAGCACACTTATAACCAAACTTGCCGTGAGATCTGCAATAGATGCCCCTAAAACATCTCCTTTGCTCGCCTTAACCCTAAATAGGTCTGCTATAGCCTGAAATGCTTTATATAGCGAGACTGCAAAGGCTATTGCTACTGCAAAGAGGAAGACTACAACAACATCCAACCCCAGCGACACGAAACGGAGAAGCCTAAACTTGAGTGCTTGCTAAGGCTGGATTCGCCAAGAACATTCATGATCTGCAATGCCTCTGCAAGCTCTAACCACAAAATGAAAACGAAGCCGACTGCCTTTTTCGCATTCTTCAGGAGTTACTTAGCCAGCTCCGCATTATAAGATTAGATATAGATAAAATACTTAATCACTACCCATGGAGATAGGAGAGGAGCGCGTTATATAAAGAGTAGGATAATAAGATGCGTGAGATAATAACGTTATATAAGAATAGCCTGCGTGATTAGTTAAGCATAATAGAAGTACCTCAGCTGAGTTATATGCTATATATCTCAATACGTGCGATACTTACTACGACCATTAGAGTAGCTTATTAGACGCTTTTTTCCTGTTAAGAAATCAGTTGAGCAGGTCTTTGCTAGTGCTACCTCTATACCTTATTTATAGTAGTCTTTCCTAATATAGCAGATTGCTAGCTAGTGAAGAGCCTAGCTAATTATCTAATCGATTTATATAATAGGAATTAATATTACTGCTAGCAGACTCCTTAGTTTAGATAGAGTAGCGACCTCCTCTATCCAAGAGATAATATAGTAGCAAGCTGCCTCCTCTACCTAACCTATAGTCAGGAAGTCTATCCTAGCGCCTATCGCTAGGTCTGCCCCTATCTAGCCTAAGTAGTAGATAGTCCTAATAGATAGTAGATATATTAGTATAGCGCTAGGTATCTAACTAAGAAAAGGCTATATAATAGCAGTAGTAAATATAAGGCATAAGGGCACTCAAATAGTTATCTAGACTTAGCAGGCGCTTCGCCCTATTTTTACTTTGCCTAATTATTAGCATCTTAGTAGGCGCTTTGCCCACCTCAACGCTTGATTTGAGATGTTTTAGGTAGGGTAGGCTAGTGCTCTATTATTAGAGCTATACCTAGGGATCTATACCCGCTGATATAGTAATTTATAGCAACTCGGGCGCTTCTATTCACTCTAGTGCTGCAAAATCTTATAGGGCAGAGGCTAGCCTATATCTACCTTAGACTTTAGTATATATATTTATTACCCCGCCTATCTAGTAAGAAGTCTTAGAATTATATATTAATAATATGTTCTTTATACTCAGCTTGCGCAGAAGGATTCACCTTCTATTATATAGCTATAATAAGTTTCACAGATGCTATTCTACTAACCCTTATGCTTTACCTAGCTATCCTAATAATCTAATATTAGAAGCATTATCCCCAGCTACTCAAACTATAGCAAACTCCTAGTCTCTAGCATTAGTAGCCTCAATATCCTTCCCCACTTCCTTAAATACTTCCTTAGGGATATAGATAGTTATTACCTAAATAGCAAGTATTATAGAAGCATAAAACTCTGATTATAGGATAATCTCAGGTTTATATATTAGGCTAATAGTAGGCCTCGGACTTGTTTTTATAGCTACATTTGCATTTATAGCCTAGCGCTTGAGTGTTACAGTCAGCTATCCGACAGTAGGGTCTGCTAACAGAAGCTGGGGATTAACACGTTATAACGGTATACTAGGTCGTGGTCGTAGTTATAGGTCGTAGGCTATAGTAGATCGGGTCTTCAGAGGCTAAAGTAATCAGTCTTAGACTTAATAAGTAATTCGTAATAAAGGTAAGCTAAGAGTATCCCTGAGGATAAATACTAAGTTAATTGCTAAAGGGTTATAGAAGTCTAACTATAAGCTAGGCTTAGGGTTATACTATATATAAGTCTAGTTCTAAATATATTCCTTTATACCTTAGGTCGATCTAGATCAAAATAATCCAGAATAATCGTTTAGCCCCTAAGTTATATTCGATTATATTAATCCTAAATAGTCGTTATCGTATCGTTACGTGACTTATACTATAGGTCTTCCGTTTCCTAAGTGAGTCCCTATTATTCCCGTGATCCTATAGTATAAATATCCTATCTAACGCCTAAGTAGGTTATTTAGCTATTATCCTTGCTTACGGGTTATAATATCAGGTCCCCTCTCTAAAGGTCTTATCCTCAAGACCTAATATAAGTAGGTTACTAGTCCTAGGTTAGGGATCCGTTAATCGTGCTTCCTATTTTACTTATAATACTAATACTATATCAGGTTGCGTTTAAAAATCTGATTCTTATGAAGCTTATTACACTAAAACTTATTATAATTATTAGGCTCTTAGTGCTCTTATTGGATATCGTGGTTATAACGCTATGCTATATTCCCCTTATTTTTAGTATAACTAGGTATATAAGATAGATCTCACTAACTCGAAGCGTTATAATAAGTATATTAAGCATAGGTTTTCAAACTATAATAGTAGCGACGTAGCGAATACTTATAAGTAATTAATGTACTTATTCTTGCTTCTAGTAGTAGCTAACTTATTATAGTAAATCGTTATTTTAATAAATAGAATAAGGTAGACCGAGAAGAGGAGGAGGCTAAGGAGGCGTTAGAAACTTTATAGACTTAACTAGCTATAGCTCTAGGTTATTTATCTTATCTTTATAAGTATAAAAGGTTTTTTAAAGGAGTATAAGTTTAGATTTAATCTATTATAGAGGATAGTCTATTAATAAGTAGGAGGTAGAGGAGCGTGCTCTTAAGGCATAGGAGTCCTAGGTAGTAGAGGATCTATCGCTATAGGGTACCCCTAACGAGTTGGATTAGTCCTCCTTAGGTATAGGGGTTATAGATTTAGGCATTCCTCTGAATATAGGTTCTTCTGAGGTTTCCTAACTAGCTTTAGGTATTCCTAGGCGAATAAATAGCTTTCCTTATTATAGTTAGTCTGCTTCTATTAGTAGTCTAATATATCTATGCGGATATTTAACTTATTAGTAGCTAGTAAGGTTAGTCTAGTTAACTAGTGCTATAGGTATTAGTATAGCTTCTCGTTCTTAGTATTATTACTAGTATAGGGTGAGGTTTTCTACTATATTAGTAATATTTTTAGCAGGTTCCTATATATTATCTTCGTATTTATATCCTTTCTACTTAATAAAGTATTAATATCCTTCTAGTTCTTTAAGGTAGTTAATAATTCGTTCGACTTCATATTCTAGCTCGTTATCTTCATAATAATAAGATCGTTTATATATAATCCTCATTGGGCTAGTTCGAGTAATAAGATATAAAATACTAAGTAATACTTTATAATTTCTAGGAGTTCGAGTTTATAGTTAACTAGCGAAATAACTCATAAGACCTTAAAAGGTCTGAGTTTTTTATAGTTAAGTTTATTACTTAGTCGTTTTATTTTAATATTTTGCTATATAAGGTAAGTGCTATCTCCCTCTTTTAAGGTTAGTCTCTTAATCCTTTGCTTATTACTAAATTTTATTATTTATTATTATATAAATTTAAGTTCTTTATATATATTATCTTAGATATTATTGATTTATTATACTAAGGTAGTAGCTTTTACTATAGCTAGGCCTGCTCGGGGTTCTCTATAGGCAGTTAGCTCAAATCTATAGTTAAAGTAGAAGGGGGATTCCTTAGTACTTTCTCTAATTGCGCTATTATAAGCGAATTAGCGATTAGAAGTAATATAACCTAATTATCTTAGTTATAGTTAATATATATACAGAGGTAGGTTTCAAGGACTTAGTTAATTCATTCTATTTATCTATCAGTCTGCGGGTAGAATATAGTAGATATTAATTATTTAGTGCTAGGTTATACTATAATTAACTTCTAAAGTTTTAATATAAAGATCTTATCTCTATCTAATATAGCTTCTTTAGGTATACTATAGTTAGTAATAATATATTTAAAAAAGGTATAGGCGTATTCTTTAGCGTTACTTGCTTCTTTATATAGGATAAAGTAGGTATACTTCGTGAGTCGGTCTATAATAACTAGAATGCTATTAAAGTATACTCTTATAAGGGGTTCTCGAGACTTTAGTAGTTTAATAATAAAGTCGAGGGATATAGATTGCTAGGCTATTTATAGCATAGGCAAAGATTATAGCATGCTATATAGCTAGTATTAAGCGGGGTTGCTTTTTAAGCAGACCTTATAGTCTTTTATTACCTTTGCTATATATTCTCTAGTAACCTTTTCTCTATATTATTATTATAGTTATTTCTAGGTTTTTATAATTCCTTAGTAACTATATATAGGGCGAGTATAGAACTCCATAATTACTTCGTTATCTAGTTTACTAGGCAGGCTAGTACTAGATCGCCTAGCTATTATTAAGAGTTTAGTTACTAGCACTAGGTCTCTATTATTATTTCCTTTGAGAATCACCTAGGTTTCTTCTAGTACTAGGATATTATAGTCTAGTTATTAGCTAAGAGCATTAGCTCTACTATTATCTAATCCCTTTTAGTAAATAATCCTGAAATTAACTTCGGATAAGAATTCTAACTATTAGATTTATTATTTATTTAGCACTTTCGAGGTTATAAAGTATAAAAAGTTCTTATAATTAGAATATATAAGTACTTCGTGGATTATTCCTAAGAGTTCTAGTCTCTATTCTTTAAAAGCTTTATTTACTATGAGTTCTTTATTATAACTCTAATAATTTAATTCAGATCCGTGGAGTTTATAAGAGAAGAAGGCGTATAGATATAGTCATCCTTCTAAGTCTTATTATGATAGTTATACTCCTAGGGTATAATCTGAGGAATCTAGTTCTACTTCGAATTATTTAGTAGGATCTGGAATAATTAGGACTAGTTCGCTAGTAATAAGGTCCTTGATCTTTTAGAAGGCTATCTATTATAGTTCTTCCTATATAAAGGGTATATCTTTATAGCTAAGACTTATAAAAGCTGCATTAATTTTGCTATAGTTTTTAATAAACTTATAATAGAAGTTAATAAAACCTAGGAATCCTTAGACTTCCTTAAGGTTCTCAGGTACTAGCTATTCCTTAATAGCTTCAACTTTATTTTCTAATATATAGACTTTTCTAGGAGTGATAGTAAATCTAAGATATTCTACCATTTGGGTATAGAATTCGCTTTTTTCGGGTTTAACTAGAAGCTTAGCTTCCTAGAGTGCTAATAAGACGTAGTATATATCTTCCTTATATTTCTCGAGTATTAGCGAAACTATAAGAATATTATCGAGGTAGACTACTATATAAATATTAATATATTTGCATAGGATATAGTTAATTATATTCTAGAAAGTTACAGGGGTATTAGTAAGACTAAAGGGTATAATGAGGTATTCGAAATATCCTTTGTATATTCGGAATATAGTCTTCTATTCTTCTCCTTACTTTATTCTAATTAAGTTATAAGCTCCTTTAAGGTCTAGGGCTATAAACTAGTTAGCTCTATAGAGGAGTTATCTTATTTCGTTAATAAGAGGTAATAAGTAGCGATTCTTAATCGTTATTTCGTTAAGTATATAATAATTAATGCATAGTTATAGTTTTCTATTCTTTTTAGGTATAAATAGGATTAAACTTCCTGCTAGTAATATCGAGGATCTAATATAACCTTTCCTGAGGTTTTTATTAAGATACTTATCTAGGGCTTCTATTTCTATTAGATTAAGTCTATAGAATTTATTAAATTATAGTTCCTTCCCTTCCTTAAGGGGAATCTTATAATTAAAACTAATATATTCAGGTAGTCTAGTTTCTAATTTAGCTATAAAGAGTTTCTTATAGACTCTATATTCTTCTAGGATAGATAAAAGTAGATTATTCTTTTATTTAAGATCTATTATTATTAGTAGTTATCATATAGCTTCTTTTACCTTGAGGTAGTAAAGGTATTATTTTACTACTCCTTGCTATAGTATTGATCCGTTTAAGGCCTGATTTCAATAGGGCTACTTAGGGATTAAATCATTATAATTCTAATAGAGTTAGCCTTTACTCTAATCTATCTATAGGTTGCTTATTCGTAGCTACGGTAGTTCTAGTATTATATTATATATTCCTATATTAGCGATATTAAATTAGATTCTTTCTTTCCGATTCAAGTAGCTTTTCTCGAGGGGCGTAGTCTTATTATAAATAGTACCTCCTTTATACTTAAATTCTTCTCCTTTTGCTATATATAAGGAGTATAGTCGTTCTTTTCCTCCCTATTATACTTCTAGCTTATTAATAGCTCGAGGGCCAATTAAATTAGCTTTAGCTCTACTATTAATTAGTACGAGGGTTATTTATTAGTTAATAGTAACTTCGAGTTCGATATTACCCTTATATCCTTATAATATCTAGTAAATAGATCTTTTCCTTATTACTTATTATAATCCTTCTTTAGTAAGTAAGTCTAGTTTTTTAACTACTCTAGTTATCTAGGGTAGGTAATTTATTTTCCTTCCCTAGTTGCTTTAGTAAGGCTATTCTCGCGGATTTTAACCTATGGGGGTCTTAGTCTATCCTTTATGATTCTCTAGGCGTATACCTTATCTTAGTAGTAAACTTAGCATTTATCGCGCTAGTATTTATCTTATTTTATTATCGTGCTAGTATCTTATAGGGAACTGCAGGCTTAGTCGAAAGGTAGCGATCCTTCTATTAAAAGATATTATTATCTATCTAACTATAATATATATAGTATAGATATTTACAATAGATTCGTCGTTATATCTTCGGGGGTATAGTTTATACTTATATTTATCTCCGAGGTTGTAAGGGACCGGATACCCAGACCGGAGAAACCGGAGACGCTTCAGCTACTATAGGCTGAAGGGATAGAGAGGCCTATAGGTCTAGGGCATAGAACCCTTATAGCGAAAACTTAGCAAATACTTACTAAAGGCTAGAAATAAAGGATCTTAGAAGAAGTAAGCAAAAGTAGTATAATAATATAGATCCTATCTTTTAGGTGCTTCTACTATTAGTTCAACCTAACTATAGCTCTTAGCCCCTCGATACCTTTATAATTCTTTTGCTTCTACCCTGCTTTAAGAAGGTTAGTAATAATAATAGTATTATATACCCGAGTAACGCTTATTAATTAGGCTAAAGAACCTATACCTAATATTCGCTAAGAGTAGAGCGAATTAGCCTATATAAACCTTTATAAGGAAGCTAACCCTAGCGAGCGATTAGAGGATAATACGAGCTAATAAGGGGAGGCAAGAAGCTATGCTTTAAGCGAGGCTAGGGGCCCCGAAGAGAACGGGCTACCTATACTAAATACTCGCTATATAGATACTAAGCGTATGCTAGAGAATAGGATATATAAGACCCCTTCCTATAAACTAGATAGGCTAATAGGCTAGATATCTATAGCTATAGCTAACGGGCTAGCCTGAGCTAGAGGGCTAGATAAAGTAACTAGCTAAGTACTAATATAATAGATTATAACTATAATAGCTAACTAATAGGAGCTAATTACTACTACGTTAAGCAACCGAGCTCCTGCTAAGCGATCGCCTAAGGTTTATAAAAAACCTCTAAATTATAATATAGCACGCCTTACTAGCGAATCTACTAGTATAATAAGAGAAGATTAGCTCGTTATAGTTAAAGAGGCTTATAAGTACTGCCCTAGCTGCTCTAATAGCTAGTATATCTAATAGGCTTTGAGTGCAATAGAGTATATCTTATAAATAAAATAGTAGAATTATTAGCAAATACTTATAGATAAGTTAGGGAACTAGATAGACCTTAAATAGGAAGACTTTAGAATTTTTATAAGAAGGTAGCATATCGCACCCGAGCTCTAAGAATAGAACTACTATAATACTCTAAGATAGTGCTACTAGAAGGATAATAAGAAACTAATTGCATATTAGGCTCGATAGGAGTCTATTAACCGAGTACTTAGCAAGCTAAGTACTAGTAATACAAAGGCATACGCCTTCTTTTAGGGCCTTATTAGGATCCTAAAGGATAAACTCTTTAAGCAGGATATTAACTATATTACTATATATACTATTGCCCTATATATATAGAGATTATAGGAGATTATAGAAGGGAGATACGGGGGAATATCTGCTAGCTATTCTAAGTTATATAAGCAACTATACTTAGGCTCTCTAGACCGCTCTTATAAGAGCGGCTTATAACCCCCTAGGTTAATAGACTTAAGGGATCGCTACCTAGAGACCCTATCCTAGAATAACTACTTAGCGGATGCTCGCGCAACGCCTAGCGCTAGTAGTATATCTACTAACTCCTAGGGACCTTAATACTATAATTATAAGAAGTATAGCTATATCTCCCCTAACTATACCGAACCCTATGCGCAGCTAATAGGTAGCAATTAGAACCTAAACCTAAGGCAGGGCGGGATAAGTGCGATTATAATACCTAGTATAACTAATACTAAAGACTTAGGAAACGAGTAAGTATAGATATAACCCCGAGGAGTACTACGCTAGAAATCACCTCAGTTCTAGTAGGATAGACTATTAAGGGATAGGCGTTAATACTCCGAGCGTCTAGCGAAGTTAAACTAGAGGTTAATATAGATACCTATATAATAATAGATATTATATAAAAAGACCTTATTAAGAGGCTCTAACTAAAGGAGGCTACTAGTATTATAGCCCCTAAATTAGTAGATTTCTAGGGAAGGCCTATGCTTATAGGCAAGGTCTACTAGCTTATATTCTTCCTTATAGATAGTCGGGGTTACTTATAGAAGATTTACTAGGCTTTTATTATAAGCCCTCGCCCCGAAGGAGCAGGAGATATCTTTCTATCTAATAACTTAATAGGATAGGAAGGCATCTATATAGATACCTATATACGCACCTAGTTATATAAACCCCTCTCGCTCGCTAAGCTAGAAGCGATTATCTAAGAGATTATAGAAAATAGCTAATAAGCTTATATTATATATCTAATAGGTGCTATAAGCTCTAATAAGAAGGATATAGAGTCCTTAGGCAAAGACTCGCTAAATAATAAGCAAGAGAAGAAGATTCCTAGGGAACCTTAAGACTTTACTAATATTTTTAATAAGGAGAATATAAATAAAGTTCTAAGGCTAAAGCGAGTAGTGCACTATATTAAACTAAAACCTAGCAAGGAACCCCTATATAGACTGATATACCCTATATTAGTAGAGTAGTTATAAATACTTACTAAGTATATCCGGGATATAGAGGTAGCAGGCTATATATATTACTTAACTAGCTCTATAGGAGTATAAGTACTATTTATACCTAAGAAAGATAGAAGCTTATAACTATATATAGACTATAGGAGATTAAATGAAATTATAATAAAGAACTATTATCCTCTGCTACTAATTAGCAAGCTTCTAGATAGGCTCGCTAGAGTAAAGTTTATTTCAAAGATTAACTTAAGCGAGGTATACTACTAAATTGCAATTAATAAAATAGATAGGTAGAAAATAGCGTTTAGAACGCGATATAGGCACTTCGAGTATACTATAATGCTATTTAGGCTTATGAATACCCTAGCAACTTTTCAGGCGTATATTTACCGAATACTCGCTAACCTTCTAGATACTTATTATATTATATACCTAGATAATATTCTAATCTACTTAGATATAAGGGAATAGTATACTAAGGACCTCTATACTATCCTATGCTACCTAAGGGCTACTAAGCTATTTATAAAACTAAAGAAGTGCGACTTCTACTAGATAGAAGTAGATTTTCTAGGTTTCTATATTACCTAAGATAGTATCGGGATAGACCTAGATAGAGTCTAAGTAGTTGCTAAATAGCTAGTATTAAAGTCTTTTAGAGATATCTAAGTATTCCTTAGTTTCTATAACTTTTATTATAAGTTTATTATAAGATATTCTTATATTATAGCCCCTATAACTAGTATACTTAAGGGAAGCTAGAATAGTATAAAGTCGGGAGCCTTCGCCTAGACGGAGGAGATATAGATCGCATTTGAGATACTTCGCAGAGCATTCGCCGAAGCCCTAATATTAAGATATTATAACCTAATATTAGAAACTAGGGTTAAGACTAATATATCTACTTAGGTAGCATCTAGCGTACTTTTGCAGAAGTATAGTGTAGTTTAGCACCTAGTAGCCTTCTAGTTAAGGAAGCTCTTAGATATAGAGAAGCACTAGGCTATAGGGTAATAGGAACTCCTTGCTATTATAGAAAGTTTAGATTACTAGGCGTAATACCTATAAGGATTTCCCGAGAAATTCGTAATACTTATAGACTATATAGCACTAAAAGGAGTACTCGCTATACTTACGCGGGATATTTGCAGAAGACTCGTGCGATAGGTCTACTACTTATTAGCATTTAACTTTAAAATCTAGCATAAGTTAGGGGTTATTAATCTAGTAGATAGACTATTATAACGCCCTAACTATATAATAGAAGATGCTAAGGTAGATAATATACTTCCTACCTTTAGAAAGAAACTTAGGCTTATTAGCTAGCTTTTAGTAAATATTTACTAGCGTATTACTAAGCTTAAAGGAACTATAGTAGTTATAAGAACTTATACCTAAGCCGTCTAGCGAAGTATATAAGAACCTTGCTAGAGGGCTAGCTCTAAGGTTAAGGGATCCTCACCCTTAAGTTAGTACTACCCTATAATAGGTACTAATAAGCTACTGCGTACGAGTATGTATATTAGCGCTATTACTTGCATAAAAGCATATATAGGTGCTACGCCGACTGCTCCATGAGAGAACAGCGATAGGCTAGAGGACTCAGGGGGAGCTGGGGTTATTATACTAGAATAGTATATCCTATATGCTATAATAAGGGAGCTTATTTAGGATAAAATAGCTTATATACTATAACTAGGCGCGGATCTCGAATAGATAGTTAGAGGACTATAGGCTAAAGACCCCTTCTATAGAGATATTATAGCTAGGGTTCGCTAGGATACTAGGGAATACTAAGGATACTAAGTTAATAAGAATAATATCCTTTGGTTTAGAAGAAGACTTATTATCCTAGAAGAGGGATCCCTCTGCTATAAAATCCTAAAAAACTATTATAACACGCCTAGATTAGGGTATATAGGAGTAAATAAGATAGCTAAGCTAATCTTGCAAAAGTTTTATTAGCTATATTTAATAGAGGATATGCAGCGATATATCGCTAAGTACCCGCGCTGCTAAGGGGTACGCATACTATAGCATAAGCTATATAGGCTATTATAAACACTAGAACTACTAGTATACCTATTCTAATAGATTTCTTTAGACTTCTTAACTAGCTTACTAGAAAGTTACTAAGATAATAGAGTTACTTATAATACGATCCTAGTAATTATATATTAGATAACTAAAGTAGCATAGTTCTTAGTAATAACTAAGCAACGAGACGCTGCGGGTTTAGCGAGGATCCTATATTAAGAGATTAAGTATTAATATAACATGCTAGAGGTTATTATTAGTAACTAAGATAAACTAATTACTAGCTAGTTCTAGCGAGACTAGACTAAGGCCTGAGATATAAAAGGGTATATCTCTACTACGTAGTACTTATAAATAGATAGTTAGACCGAAAGAATATACTAGACCTTGATTATATATCTTATAAAGTTTAGCGAAGGCTCGCGCGACTAATAAGCAATATAACTAGTTAAGGCCAAATTTTCATATAATAATAGTAAATATGCTACTATTTGCATATCCCTATTTGAAGCCCTTATGGGATACTACCCTCGAATAGTTAACTACTGCTTGCTAAACGTAGAGATTAGGACCTAAGGGGTTAATAAAAAGCTTAAGAAGCTAATAGAGGTTTGCTAAAGAATAGCTAAGACCTAGCGATATATAACTAAAGTATAAGCTAAGAATGCGAATACTAGAAGAAAAGCGTAATTATATTATATTAGAGATATTATAGGACTCTTAATAAAGAACTTCTATTTTGCAAAAAGTTAGCAAAAGCTTGCCCTAAGATTTATTCCTATACTAGTTATAGAAGTTATAAGCTCTAATACCTATAGACTATAACTCCTAGAGAGGTATAGTAGAGCATATAATATCTTCTCTATTACTCTACTTAAGCTATAATATAGCTAAAAGCTTGCTAAGGGGTAGCTCCCGGACCTTAAAGAAGACCCTGAGGAATAGGAAGTTAAGGATATTATATTATAGAGGGAAGCGCTAATAGGCCTCCTATATTTAGTTAAGTAGAAAGGCTAGCTAGTAGAGTATAATACCTAGGAGCCTGAAGAATACTTAGCGAACGCTTTGCGAATCCTCGCTAGATTTAAGAAATAGTAGCATAAGTTATATTA
>JAOQIF010000421.1:0-72204 GCA_026260285.1 Colletotrichum sansevieriae
CCCTGCCCTATTTATTTAGGCATGCCTAGCTACTAAAACATGCTACTATTACTAACCTCGCTATTATTATATATATTATTAAGGTTATTCGGACTACCCTTATTATACTAGATAAAGGCGTATTTTCTTAAAAACTTAATAATAGGAAGATAGGATTATAGTAATTCGAATAGTATATTTAACGTTGCGATTAGATATTAACTATAAATATTTTTTATTATTATATATTATACTTATTATTTACCCCTATTACCTTACTAAACTTTATAATATCTATTGCTACTACCTCCTCCTCTACTGCTAATATATATATAATCTTAGGCGCCCCGCGCTAGCGGATCTCTATGCAGATCGAGGCAGCTCTTACTGCTATTATCCCTCTGAATCCTATGATTAATAACCTACCTATTATTATTATTAGTAATAAGAGGTATATCCTTAAGTAGCACTTAACGCAGCAGAGAGGCTAGGGTTAATCTAGCTAGATTCGAGAGCATAGCAACTTCCTTATTAAAGTTATTCAGGGCCGGGCTATAGCCTCCTATTAGAGTTGCTAATAATGCGATACTAGAGGGACCCCTAAGGTATTTAGTGCTACTATTACCTCTGCTGCCTTAGAGCACTTAACTCGGTATATTATTATAAGCTTCCTACTTATATAAACTCTATTCTAATAAGGCTAAAGTAGCTATTATATCTCTAGGATCTCTACCCTCTTAGATAAGGATTCTAATGCTAATACTCCCTCTTCTTTAATAGCTTTATTAGACCCTCCTTTATATAAGAGGGTATAGCGTAATAATAGCAATATCCCTAAGGCTAAGATCTTAACTCTAAGGGACCTCTATATCGCCTCCGTTATCTCTACTAACCTCCCTTTTGCCTACTTCGAGAATACCTTCTTCTAATAGATCTTATAATACTATAATATAGAGGTTACTAGAGAGGTCTTATAGAGTTATATATCTATTCGGAACTACTTCTATAACTTCTAGTAATATAGAGAGGCCCTCGTAAAGTTAGAGCTCTACTTAGTAGCATCTAAAATATACCTTTTATTCGATCTATAGTTATCGCCTAATATCTACGCTTTTATAGGGGTTATATATTATTTTATCAATATTACTAGTATATTATAGTCACGCCTCCTAGGCTTCTCTTAGTACTATAGAGACTATAGTAGTAATAACCCCTCGGAGACCCTCCTTAATATTATCGACTAATATAGGATATAGGACCGGATCGGAGTAACTATCTTTAATAATATAACTAATAATAATACCTACCTCCTTGCCTTTTACTAGGATATATCCCCTAAGATAATAAAGGAGGATATATAGGCCTGGCATATGAGGTGCTATAGCTATATACTTAACCTCATAGCCCGGGCCTTTTTATTTAGTACTAATAAGGAGACTCTCGAGGCTAAATCCAACTACTACTAGCTTATTAAATAATATAATAATAATCTTAACCTCTAGTATAGGCTCGGGCCTATTAGCTAGCTCTAGAATATCGTTAAGTATATCTAGGCCTCTCTATAATAGACCGAATAGTATTAGAAGGCTGCAGCTAAGATCGATAGCAACTCTGCTAACTTCTAGATCTTCTCCGAGTCGTCCTATAAAGCCTAGCTTATCCTAAATAATAATACTCTCTAGAATAGTATATACCTCATAATTAAGAGAGCTATAAAGAAGAAGAACGAGATCTAGTCTTTTATATTATTAAATAATAATAATAATAATATTAAAAAGTATATCCCGGAAGTAGATCTACTATCTTCTGATAATTAGAAGGTTCTTACTGAGATAGGTATAATCCTAGAGCCCTTTTATTATTAGACGAAGAGGTATAAGGGCTAGGGGGTTAGTAATAGGCATAGTCGACTTTAGGAGGTTATAATAGGCTTAGAATACCTCCTTTTACACCTTATCGACTAGAAGACCTACTATAACTCCACGGTCTCTCTTAATAATCCTTTTGAGGAGTTATAGCTATTATAAACCTGTTTAGGACGACCCCGATATAGTTAGTATAAGTAACGAGCCCTCCCTGATTATATATGCGAAGACTAGGTATCTCTAGCCTCATAGGTAGCCTCGCGATTTAACTCTCTCAACGAGTAGTAGCAATCCTTCCTCTATAGTAGTATTAAGTAGTTATAGCAGAAGCTCTTTTACTATTATAATAAGTTAGGGGACTCTCTACTGCTTTCTAGTATAATTATCCTCTATCTGTTATTTAGGATCTTATATTCATAAGATATATAGAGTAGTAACTACTAAGAGGGATAGGTTAAGAAGGCTTAGAATACGCTTATAGAGTACTTTAATAAGTAGTATCATTAGTATAGCGCGGAAGAGGATATCCCTAGCCCCGCTAGCCCTGCTATTAACTATAAGGCTCGGGATAATAATAATACTTACTTCTAGCAGTAGGTTAATAGCTAGCGCTAGCAGACCCTACCCCGGATAGATAAGCTCGATCTATACCTCTATTAACCTCTAGAGAAGACCTCCGATCCTATCTAATAATAGTTAGACTATTCGGAGACCTTCCTAGCGCTCTCCTAGCTTATAATCGATATCTTCGCTATACTAGTGATAGCAGCTAACTACGAGAGGGCTTTTAGTATTATAAAGTTAACCCTCACGTTATAGAGGATAAGTATAAAGCTAGATATTATAGAGAGGCTCTAGCTATTAAAAAACTAGATTAAAAGGGGGGTTATACTACCGAATAATAGCTTTGGATAGCTAGGTATATTATAAATAGCTTCATTATATAGGTTACGTGTTTTTATATAGTAACTTGAATTGACTTATTTGCAAGTTACCTAAGTAATCAAAAACACTAAAAAAAATCTCGTCAATAGCAAGTTTGGGGGTCAAAATTGACTTGATTGCACTTGCGGCAGCGCTGACGCTATATGGGACCAGCATCACGGGGCCTGATGGCCAAGACAGAGTTCTGGATGAAGTGTTCACTGGCTGGACTCTCGCCCGTGAGCGATGATGATGGATTTTTACTTTGGCCTTGTGTTGCAATATTTCTAACTCTAACGATCTGAACATTTGAGTTTATGCCGATACCCGGATATGAGAACAACGACCGGTTCTGATCTTCGAACTCGTTGACTCTCTGAATGTTGGGGAGGGGCATTCCGCTCACGGCTCCCGTGAGTCAAACCACGGAAGTTACATCTGATACCGACACAAAGCCCCATCAAATGACTGAGCCTTATCTCCGTCCATGTCCGATTTTGGTGGAGCTTTGGCTTGCATTCCTGTGTAGTTCTCGAACTTATGGCAGTGTCCTAGCACCTGGTAGAGGGTAGTATGGATGTAACCCCTTTATCCCAGTGTTCAAGCTGAAGTCTTTGTGACGAGATATCACGAATAGTATCAACAGAGACTTGACAACTTGCCATCAAGTCTGTTTCTTGTCCCATAATCCCACGAGTTCACGTGCAACTACCATCATGACGCCCAGCCTGCTGGAGCTGGCCAAGGAATGCCTAAAGCCAGCCGCAGACTACGCCTACAGTCTGCAGAAGGCTGACGGGCACTGGTACACCGAGCTCAGGTCGAACATCTCGTTTACCGCGCAGTACATTTGCCTGCGCGAGATCGTCGGCACCAGCCTCAGACTGTCGGAAGACCGAAACCACTTTCACAAATGGCTCCTTGCGCAGCAGACCAGCGACGGATCGTGGCCCCTGGCACCAGGAGAGTCTGGTGACCTGTCCATCTCGGTCGAGGGGTACCTCGCGCTGAAGCTCCTCGGTGCGTCGACAGATGACGAGCCCATGCGTCGTGCCAGGGAGTTCATCTTGAGCCGCGGAGGTCTCCCAAGGGTCGGCATCATCACGCAGTTCCTCTTGGCGGGTTTCGGACTCATCAGGTGGGATGAGATAGCGCAAGTGCCCGCGGAGCTCATTTTGATGCCGAACTGGAGTCCGATCAACATGTACGCATTCGCCCACTGGTCGCGTGTGACGGCCGTCGCGATGATGGTACTGCGCCATCATCAGCCGACTTTTCGTTTACCAATCAAGCTTTTGTCGCCGGGTAAAACGTTCTTGGAGGAGATCCATCCAGATGTCACAGATCAACGGTTGAGGTTTTATCCCACCATCGCTGGACTATGGAGATCGGGGGACTACGGTCGATGCATCGCAGCCGTGGCTGATAAAGCGGTCGGTCTCATCGATCCGATAGTCAAGAGGACGGCGGTGCGAAAACTCTCCCTTTCTCGCTGTGTGCAGTTCATGCTCAAAAGACAGACGCAGAGCGGCTATGCCTCTTTCTGGCCCGCCAACTTTAACTGTGCTCTTGCGCTCTACTGCGAGGGCTACAAATTCGACGACCCTGCCATCCAGCAGTTGCTAAACGCCATCGAAACCTTTTACATCTGGAAAGACGAAGACGGAATGCGAAATCAGGTCACTTGCGGCCCCTCGTGGGACACTGCCCTGATCGCCCTTGGGCTTTCCGATTCAGGGTTGGGAGACGGGCGACTGGACAAGACCGTCGACTGGTTCAAGTCAACCCAGATTTTGCACGTCCGGGGAGACTATGAGGTGCAGGTTCCCGGTTTGCTGCCCGGCGGCTGGGCCTTCCAGTACAATGTAAGCCATCAAAAAGCAACTTGGACAAGCGATTGGACGCTGAACGCAAACAGAATGACTGGTACCCAGACACCGACGACACCGTCACGATCCTCCTGGCCATACTGTCATGGAAACCAACTGAGCTCACGTCTGAATGCTCCGTCAAATCGATCAATTGGCTGCTCGGTATGCAGTGCAGCAACGGCGGCTGGGGCTGCTACGACGTCAACAACGAGAGCTACTTTCTCAACCTATTCCCATTCGGCCAAGGCAACGAGTTCTACGATGCTCCGGTGCCTGATGTCACCGCCCGGATCTTGGAAGGCCTAGGTTTCGTTCTGGACCTGCAAAGAAAAGCCGGGGAACGGGGGAAATTGCCGCAAGGACTCATCGACAAAATACGAGAGGCGTGCTCCAGGGCGATATCCTACCTCCACTCAACGCAGGACGGAGTCACAGGAGCGTGGAGATCGAGGTGGCACGTGAACTACATCAACGGCACAGGAAGCGCCCTACAAGCCCTGGCCTTCTTTGGGGCATTCGACGAGCGTGTCCCTCTCATGATTCAAAGCGGGCTAGCGTGGATGAAGTCGATGCAGAAGGTTGATGGCGGTTGGGGCGAGACGCTTCGCACCTACCAAGACCCGTCTCTAGCTGGTGTGGGTGACTCTACGCCATCCCAGACCTCGTGGGCACTACTTGGGCTGCTGTCCCACCTAGATCCCGAAGACGAAGCCATTACGCGAGGGATCGAGTATCTGGTTCGCACACAAGTCAAGTCGAGGAAACCAGGGCTTCCAGGTAGTACTTGGGAGCAGGAAGGCTATGTGAGCGTGGCATTTCCCAACATTACCTGGCTTGACTACACCAGCACACTGCACGCTTATCCCATGATGGCCCTCGGGCGATACGTCCGTAAACTACGTGTAGATCCATGTGAATAATCGGAATTGGCTTTGCTTCGTTTCCTTTATCTTTAGTAGCCATCTACTGTCTCGCAAAAATGTAGACGTTTTACAAACCATCGCTCAAATCGACTGAGATACTTCCTTGCCCTTGAAGCACAACATGTCAGCCGCCGGACAAATCAGCTCATGCCCGTCGGTGCTCTCCCACTCATCCCATGCCGCCTTAAAACCGTCCACCTGCTGTTTGGTTAAGAACCCGTTCTTGATGGCGCCCTCTGCGAACTCCCCTTCGAAATTACGTAGCGCAACATCCATCCGCTGCGGGCTCTGGCTAATAAACAGACGCCCACCATTCTTCTCATACCCGGCCTCGGCCGCCCACTCCTTCTTCTTCATCCCCGTGTCCGGATCAGACCCCATAAACAGCAATGCCTCCCGCTGCTTCGCCCACTGCTCCCGGATGCCCGGCAGGTCCGGCTTGAGCGACCAGATCGTGCCGAAGGACAGGGCGTCGCGCACGGCGACGATACCGCCGGGCTTGCACACCCGCAAGAAGGCCTTGAGCGACTGGATCTTGTCGGCGACGTGCAAGAGGCACCCGTGGGCGTGGACGACGTCGAAGCTGTCGTCCGGGAACTGCTCCAGGGACCCGGCGTCGCCCACCTGGAAGGAAAGGTTGGGGACGCCACCGGGGCCGCAGTATTTCGAGGTGGCATAGTCAACAACGCCTTGGGAGATGTCTACGCCGATGGTCTTGCCTTGCGGGCAGAGCTTGGCGAGGCCCTGGGTGATGTTACCCGGCCCGCATCCTACATCGAGTACTGAGTAGTGTGGTTGGAGATGGGGGATGAGGTAGGCACAGCAGGACTCGGCGGCACGATAGTCGTACGCCTTCATGACCGTAGGGTGATCTGCTTGGATGTAGCCGCTCGTGTAAGACATATCGGACCCTATTGCTCGGTGCGAGCATGATAGTTTGGTGTGCTGGGTAGAGTCTAAGGCGTAGTGTTTGAAACAAGCTGGTGCAAGTTTACCCTCATAAGAACGGCAATAAATGACTAGAGGTGTATGTCAGCCGGCCGGGAAGAAATTGCCGATTCAAGCTTCTCTCTGCTTCACACGTAATTTAATATCGTTCGTCGCCGGGTGACCATTGTAACGTAGTAAGATTTAAGTTTAGAGTTTACTTGGAGACAGGTTGTCGGCATCACGACTCAGAAAGGGCCGCCTACGAACCCAGCCATAAAGTAATATTACTTGGTCTATTGCATCATTCGCGTCCTCGAGCTTCTAATCCAGAACCTCGGTCAGGCCTGCAAGTTAGGTCCAAGGGCTTCGAGCACAAGCCTGCTGTGAACCGTTTCGCCCACACACTTGTCAAATAACCTACGAGCGCAGTTCACATCTTCCGTGAGGAGCTATAGGCATGTCGTGATTCCTGGCAGCAGACGGCTCACTGATATGGCGTTGTTTTCTGTAGTTGTGAGTTGGCACTCGCTTATCTCGCTGGTGGCTATCATTGTGTTCGCCTCTCTTCTTGCGTATCTTTCCCGTCGTCCTCCATTTCCAAAAGGCGCCCCGCAACGCACTTCCGAAGACTTGCCCATCATCGGCTCCCCACGGTTCTTTACGCAGCATGGCGACTTTAACCTGAGGGGTCTCGCCATCAGCGCTTCCAATAACTTCAGCTTCTACCTAGGCAAGCACCAGGTTGTCAGCATCGGCGCCAATGGACGCAAGACGTACTTCGAAAACAGCTCCCTGAACGCCGGTGAGGGGTGAGTCTGTTTCTCCAACTTTCCGTTCTACACAACATTGAAGCTGAGGCCGCTCCGTCAGATATGCCACCCTCTTCACCGGCACACCTCGTGGACAGGGTGCCTCGAAAAGCGACATTGGTGACGGGGAATATCAGTCCAAGTTCGGCAAGGTTGTCATTCAACTTCTCAGAAAGACATACCTCTCTAGGAGGACCCCGGTGCTGGCCGCCGATGTGAAATCCAGCATGGAAAACTTAGTACGACAAGCAAGCTGCGTTGATGCCACGATGAAACCCTTCGAACACGTTTACCACATGGTCTGGCAACAGACGCTTCGCTTGGTGGGCGCTGACGAGATCGCCGCCTCGGAAAACAATAGAAACTACGTCTTGCGTCTTTTTGAAGACATTACCGAGAGCGCGTCACCTCTCCGGGTGATGTATCCCATGCTTCCCACTCTGGACCACATCAAGAGAATAGTTGCGGGTGCAAGGTTATTTGGCATGTTGCAAGGCTTCGTGAACGAACGCAGAACATCCAGCAGGAAAGAAGACGACGCACTACAGTTCTTGATGGACTCCGGTGAGGATATGACTGGTATCACGGGGGTAAGAATATCGCTTGTCTGAAAATTCTGTTGCCGAATCTAACGCATGACGTCCTGTCCCTAGTTTATAGCCGGCGGTCTCTTCGCAGGGCAGCTCAATACTGGCGTTAATGCCGCGTGGCTTCTCATCTACCTTGCCACCAACGAGGAGTGGCACAATAAGGTCCGACAAGAAGTCGATGCCGCCCTAGAACGCCGCGGGGTTGGTCAGACAAGGGAACCTGAAGAGACGACCGACATTCTATCACGGTTGAGCCTGGATGAATGGGTTTCTGAGTTTCCCCTGATAGACAATTGTCTCAAGGAGACGATCCGTTTCCAGCTCCCGGGCACGTTTTGTCGGAAGAACACGGGAAACAGCCCCTTGTCTATCATTGGGAGCAACGATATGATCCCCAAAGATGCGTTCGTGGTAAGAAGCCCGCAGCCGGAGATTTTATGAGATGCCGCTAACTCGGTTTTCACATAGGTCTTCCTCACGGACAACTGCCACTTCAACCCAGACATCTACTCAGAACCACTGAAATGGGATCCGGACCGTTATAGTGCTAAACGTGCCGAGGATAAGAAAGAGCAGTACGCATACCTGGGGTGGGGAGTTGGCAGACATTCTTGCCTCGGCATGACAGTAAGTTGGCCCTGAGATACAATCCAAAGAGCTGTCCTAACATCCAACGCCCAGGCAGCAAAGATGGAGATAACCATGGTCGTTGCATTCTTTGTTGCTCTGTTTGACTTCCATCTTCTGGATGAGCAGGATCGGCGGACTGACGAGGTGCGCATGCCAGACAGAAACCGGTTTGGCGCAGGCAAACCCAAAGACTGGGATCCCAAACTTCGATACACGTTACGTTTTCGGGTAGAAAAGTAGAAGGCATAGTCCGGAGACTACAGAAGTTTGTCTACGTAAAGAGTGGACTTTTTGGCAATCCTTGGTATATCTTCACTGCGGTCGTATGGACGTATAGATCCACATGGGAGACGTCCACGTGATCCAGAAAAGAACCCAGCAGTGACCGACAACGCGTGCAGATGACATAGATGTGCTGACTCCAGACTTGCAATAGAGGCACTGAACGCCTCGTTCAAACAGCATCCCGACCGGCTGCATCAAGAAGAACCGCATCGCCTTGCTCTCTGCCCATTGTATACCCCGCCCCAGGTCTGAAAGCAGATGAAAGGTTCCAGAAATAGCAAAGACAGTAGTGATAAATGTGTATCGACCAAGTAAGCTCCCCTTCTCGAGACGGAGACAGCGGTAGGTCGTGAAATGTGCAATGCTGCTGCATCCGCGACGGATGTTCTGGTGATAGAAGCAGCTGTCACGGGATTAGCACTAAATCCTAGCATGGATATACCTCCAAGGAAAATACTCACCCCCAGAATTGGGCAATCGACCAAGTCTGGTCGAAACGGCCAAACACCGGTGGCCACTCTTCCACGTCGGATAGGCGTACAGCAACCGCTAGGAAAGACAGGAACTCGTACATCAGCGACAGACTTAGGTACTGCATCATCCAGTAGGCAATTACGCCTACTCCTCTAGTCACCAATTCTGTCAATGTGACCTCCCGTAGCCGCGAGAAGACGGGGACATTTCGCTCTGAGAAGATGGCGGCATTGGCGTACCAGAACCTCTGAGCAAATGTACCCATCAGACTGAGACAGCACCCGAGAACCCCAACCCGAATAATAGTGCGCAAAAGAAACTCGTTACGAGGGGGCACCTCTCCAGGTTTGGCTCCGTGGAACGGTGGGATATACCGAACGCTCCATCTCGTCGTCGAGAACCGTGTCGTCGTGCTTACTCTTACTCCAAATCGAAACCTTCGGGCGAATTCTCCCCATGACCAGGCGCGTTTCTGCTGAATGATCTCAGACGCTGGCGTCAGCCCGCCGAGTGAAGACGTCGGCCCCTGGGACTCAAACGACCAACGATCTATTACTACAATGCCAACGTAGTGAATGACTCGGTACACACTCCCAGATCCGAAAACTGCGCGTCCGATGGGTGATTCGATTTGTCCCGAAACGCAGATCATCATGACCTTGTACGTGGCTGCGACCATGACTGGGAGCAGGGCTAGACGGATGAGAGGGTTTCGGTGTGTGAAAGCCACTGCCGTCGTAGTTAAGAGTAACTGCAGAACGAGAAGACCAATGACTGAGAACAACATGATGCAGTATTGCGGGTTGATGGGCTTGAGAGGATGTGACTTCGTTGATAGTCTGGTCGGGGTTAGAGGGTGGATGGCTATTGAGTCCAATTTAGTGACAAAGGCTCTAGTCTATAAAGACCCTGTTGTCTACGCACATATTCACATGAGAACCACACAAGCGCAGCGACTAAAGTGTATTTAATAAGTGCGAGTCAGCGGCCGAAACGTACGACATCTGACCCTCAACGTCTATGCCCAGCTTCTGTCAGCAGACCCTTTTGTCGGATATCTGACCATAACAACTTACAAGCCAATTTGTTGTCATCCCGCTTTCTGGCAAGGCCTGTAATTACTGGCAGTTTGCTTGGTTACGGCCGTCTGCTTTTGTCCCCCGGCCAGTTCAGTTTACCTTTCAGAGCCCGCTGCACCTGGCCCTTCATCCCCGGACCATCCCTTGAATCATATTTGGAGACTAGCCTTGTGCAAACTACAGGGAGGCCTTAGCTTACGTCGCTTAGGAACCCCTGTCCAGATCGCAACACGGGAATACTTAGAAGTAACGCAAGAGGCACTATTATTTGATCTATTAGGCTGCCTATCCTTATGTCTATATATAGAGGAGCTTGATTACTAAGTATCACTAATCTTTAGTAAGTAATTAGATCTACTATAGTAATATTGTAACCTTATAATAGAAGTTTAATATTTCTATAGAAGTATATTATTATTATTTCTTTATTTTATTAATAGATTACCATAATCAAAAAGCCTCTTAGTTATTATAAGTACTATTTATATCTATGAGCTACCCTTTCTATTAGATATAAAGGATATATTCTTCTATTTAGTTATATCTTTTCTTTCTTTTTTATAATATATTAACTTTTATAATCCTTAGCCTAACTAAACCTTTATGATAATAACTATATATCTTAAAGTAAAATATTCTAGATATTAAGATTAACCTAAGTAACTACTATTTTAAGAACTTAAACTCTATATATAAACGCTTTCTTTTCTCTCCTATTTTACTATTAATTAACTATGAAGATAGAAAATAAAAAGTCCATTAGTATAAACTAATTATATAACTATTACTTGAAACATAATTTATTTTTAAGCTGATTTAGCTTTCCTACTAATTCATATAGAGGTTTCTCATTTTCCTCTTTTAACCCCAATTAAAGGTTCTATTAGCTAGATTTATAATTACTAAGCTTTGTTTATAGACTTTTAAATAGTGAAGAAGTTTAATAAATTACTTTATAACTTTAACATTTATTTATAAAGTTTTCAATGCTATATATATAATGTAGTTAATAAGCGAAGCGATTAGATAATCGAAGCGATCACCTCACTGCAATGAGCCTATCTCCTACCTTTATATTAACATTACGCTATGTATAACTATATTAACTTAGGACGAGGAAGTGTAGGCAGACGTTGCTTTTATAGTAACCAGTATAGGTAAGGGTTACTAAGGGCTTTGGTAAGTGAATAAGTGTAATAGTAAAGTAAGGGGCCATAAAGATAAATAGATTGTATTGTTATTATAGTTATAGTAGTTATTGTTATTGTGTTAGCTGATAGTTATATCTAAGATCTATCTCTCTAGGTGGGGGAAAGTGACTATATATATTAACCTATAATAGGCTTAATTACCTATTTATAATAACCATTACTAGCTTATTGCCTAGTTACTATTATAGTTTAGTTACTATGCTAGCTAAGGCACTAGTAGGCCTAACCTTTATTAGCATAAAGGTAATATATCGGCAGTTACCTATTAATCTAAAGGTTATAGGTTCGAATCTCAGTTGAGGAACCTTTTTTATATTAGACGTATAGTCTAAGTTATGATTAGTAAGTAAAAAGGCCTAATTAAACTTAGCTACTCAAGTAATTAAATAAAGTAATAATCTTAGCTTAAGAGCTACATCCTAGATCTACTTAGTGCCCTACTTAATGCTATATAACTAAATAAAGAGAAAGATATTATAATATAATATAATACCTAACTTATAGAATTTAATACTACTTAAGGAAGAGAAATTAGTTATGTATATTCTTAATTTAGACTCTTAATTATTTCCTCTCTAGATTAATAGTATCAAGGATCTAGCTAATTAGCTACTTACTAATTATAACATACCGCTAGTTAGGAAGCGCTAGGCTTCTAACTTTTTTAAGTAATAACTATAGCTCTAGATACGCTTTTTTTAGAAGTATAACTATATGAGGGCTTAATATAAAGATCTAGGTATAATAAATATATAGCTTTACGTTATAGTAAATATAATTATAAATATAGTATTATAGATTATAATATCTAAAACCTTAATAAGACTAGATTTATAATAGGTTAGATTATGTTTAGAATAGCTATTAGAAGTACTAAAAGTTATTTAAATCTAGAAATAACATAGCTTAGTAATTATAAATAAGTTATACTTATTTAAGCTACTAGTTCTTTAGGCTATAGCGTTCCGCTATATATTATTCTTATAAGTTAATATTACGTCTCTACTTAGTATATTAAAACTGGTCTCCTATATAACTAGGTTATTATAATATCTAAAAACGAATAGATAATAAATAAACAAGGCTTAAATTAGCTTTAATACTTTAATTAATATTTAAAGCTATATATAAGTAGTAGTTATTACCTCCTTATTATTAATAAGTATAAGAGCTATTACATTACTAACGTTAAGATATATTATAGGGAAAATAATATTATTATACTCTATATATTAGCTTATTTATCTTATCTACTTTAGACCTTAGATATTAAGTATTTCAAGCTAACAAAGAAGGCTTATACTTGATAAAGTAAGAATATAATATACTTAGGTAATATATATTATATAAAAGAAGACTTCTTCTCTATATTTTATAAGGCTTTTATATAACACTTTATAGTTAAAAATATCTAAAGAGGTTTTAGAGGAGCTAAATATATTCCCTTAAGTATAGAAAATATACTTTGAAAGCTTAATATCTAGTTATATATTCTAATACCTCTAAGGTTCTTAATAATAATACCTTCTATGTAGACTTTATATTTTAGATTACCTGATTATAGTCTAAAATCCATATTCATAATAACCGATTTAGCTAATATAAGAGGGCTAAGGAAATATATTTTAAATAAAGAGGAAGTCGTATTATAGCTAAATTAGAGGATATTTAGTTATAAAGAGAGGTAATAACCTAGATTAAGGAGGATATATATTAAAGTAGTTGTTATTAGCTAAGGAAGAAGATTGGCAAATAGCGATATAGCGTCTATAGGAATACTAGTTATAATATAGAGATATATTAATTTATTAAGGGAATATTTGATAAAGAGGTTTGTAAGTAGTTTAAACTCAATTGATTTTATAGGTATTATATATTAGTTAGAAATATACTATAGTTGCGATTAGGTAATCGCTTCGCTTATCTAATTGCCTTACCTATTAACTATATTATATATAGAAAGTATATTATTAATATAGCCCTTAAGAGGGCGTACCTTAATACCCCTATAGGGAACCCTATAGCGCACTACTATATTATAGCTAAATAAGTAAACTTAGTACTATAAGTTTAGTAGGCCGTTATATACCCTATAGAGTAGCCCTTCTTTAAGTAGGTTCTCTATACTACTAAGGTAGAGGCAGCTTAGGCCTATTAGGGGTTAGTAAGTATAGCTTCTGCTGACTGATTTAATATAGAGAGCGTTGCTAATAAGGGTATAGCTGCGAAGGCGTTAGCTAACCTAATTAAATAAGAGGACTAGCAGACGAAGTAGTAATAGAGGCAGTATATAATAGCAGCGCGGGTAGTATATAAGAGGATAGGTTAATAGCTTTTTGGTCTATTAAATAATTAAAAAATATATTATTATTAATATAAAGTTAAAGATCGTGAGGCTATAGGTATATATAAGTGCGGCTATAGTTAGGAGAGGATTATTATATAACTAAAGGCTATACATATTATTAGGAGGCGCGGAGCTAGAAGGTCTATTACAATTAAGCAGGTAAAATCACTATATAGTAGCTAGGGGCCTAGGAGGGATTATAATTAATAGTAGCCTATTAACTTTACAATACCTTAATTATCCTATGTTTATAAAACTATCTATATTACTCTATATCGTTCCTTTTACTATAAAGGAGGTTATTTTCTAGTATATTAATAATTTAGTAATATTCAATACTATATAGCTTAGGAGTAACTTTATACTAAATAATAATTAACTTATACCAAAAGTCCCTTAGTATATGTAAGGACGTTAAGTGTCTATAAGTTACTTAATAACCTAATATAGAAGAGGGTTAGCCTTCAAGAATTTAAATTAAGTAGAGTAGTTATTAGATCTCGATAACATATAAGGAAAGTTAATAAGAAGAGAAGCGTTGGATAATTCTAAAATTATAAGCTTCCTTAGATTTATATTTAAGGGCTACCCGTATAGTATCTATATCCTATACTATACACTACCTCAGAGACCTAGAGATATGATTAATATAACTATAGTAGATCCTAAGAGGATAGAGGTCAAAACCTTTAGAATACTACTATAACTTTCTTCTTATTAAACTATAGTAATTATTACTAGGCTACAATCTTTATAAACTAGACGAATAGTAACTCCTTTTATTATAACTCTATATAGGGTTAGGATAGTAATCAATATTTAATTCAAGCTATATATAGCCTTAATGGATAATATTACAAAATAGAAGCCCCTTAGTAACTCTAGGAGCCTTTAGTAACTAGTAGTTATATAGTTAATTTAGTCTAGTAGAGGGATAGATTTATATATAGACTTTAATATATTAAATAGGCCTAAGCCCTAGTTTAAGAAGGATCACTATTACTACGTTTTAATTGTATTACCTTAAGTAATAATATATTATTTACTAAGAATAAGATTCCTTTAGTTAACTAATATACCTCTATAATTACTTTGGAGTTTTATAACTTATCTATTAATAATAGCCTTACTCTATAAGATATCCTATAGAGCTGATAAGACTTTAAAAAAGCGCCCTTCTTCTCTTAACGCTCTACTACTCCTCTACCTTATTAATCTCGACCTCTAGATAATAATATAGTAGATTTTAAGGATAATAAGAATATTACGCTATCCCCTATAAAGAACATCCCTCGCCCTACATATAAGTTATTAGTAGCTTTGTCTAGGTCTGCCTTATTGGAGATACTAGATAATAAGCTTAAATACCTCAAATACTTACTTTAGTTATAAGTCTTATAGATACTAACTTACTACTTAGGATATAATACTATAGGAACAATACCTATTCTAACTAAGACTATTATAATAGGATATTCTAGTAATACTAACCTTAAATAGAAAATTACTACATAACTTAACATAATACTATAGATAGAAATCTCAATTTATAAAACCTAAAGTAACTATATATTAAAAGACTTAAGACTATTCTTTAACTTTATCAATAATATATCATACCTAACCTATATAACCCTATAGAGTAATAATTGATTAGAGCTAAGGAATTATACTTAGAAGGATAAATCTATACGTAGAATAACCTAGAATAAATCTAATCAATTGATTAGGAATTAAGAGAATAGGTTAGGAGGGAACCTAATAATTATAAAGAGGGTTTTGGAGAGAATCTTAACCTATATGTATAATAGTAAAGCGATAGGTAGGCATAAGAATAAAAACCTAAGACCCCCTATAACTTAAATAAACCTCGCGATATTACTTAATAATATACTTAGATAATAACTATCTATAGACTTAAATCTAAGAATAATGCTAATAACTCTAAAGAGGAGTCTAAGAAGCTGGTAGAAGACTCTAAGACCTTATGAAGAAAGATAAGATATTCTACTAAACTAATAAATATTAATAAGACTTTAACTAGATCAAATAGCTAGTAGAAAAGGATATTATCCTCTCTATACTAGACCTTTGTAAACTATTTAAACTTAAAGCTAACGCCTTAGATTTTACTATAGGTATATAACTTAGATAATATAATAATAAAAACTAATTATAATTAGTCGCCTTTACATTAAAAAGGGTTTAGTAGATTAGAACTTAATTATTAGATTTATAATATAGAAATTATAGTGATTATTAAGGTATTTAAGGAATAGAGATTATAGCTATTAGGAACTAGATACCTAATTAAGGGATATACTAATTATAAGAACTTTATATACTTTATTACCTGAAAACCTCTTTATAAATAATAGGTAAGATAGTTATAATTTCTATCTAAATTTAACTTTAAGATTATCTATAAGAAAGGAAATAAGGGTAGTAGAGCTAACGCCCTTAGCTAATAACTATACTATAATATCCCAATACCTAAAGACGCCTAGGTTATCTTAAAATAAGATACGAATAAAACCCTTATATTAGCTATAAAACTTCTAATAATAGCTAGGAAGGTTAGTATTAGTATAACTAGATATATAACCCCTAAAACTATTAAGAAGAAATATTTAGTACCTATATATAGATATTAAGGCGTTATGAAAATATAGAAACGTATTTAATAATATTATAATAAGATCGCTATAAAATAAGAAGTAGTAAATACTATTAAGGATTATGATATCTATATTAAAAGCAAACTATACTAATATTTACCTTATAGTAAGATTTAACCACTACTTATCTCTAAAGTAGTAAAGTAATCTATTTTACTTAACTTTATTATTAAACTACTTAAGTTAAAAGAACTAATAACTAATACTAAGTATAATAATATTCTAGTTATTATAGGCTAACGTATAAGATATACCTATTTTATGCCTTATATAGAATCTAGTACTATAGAAGACCTTAGTTATATATTTCTTAAACCTATTATTAGCTCATATAGAATACTAATAGAAATTATATTAGATAGAGATAGAGTATTTTTTTTTCAAAGTTTTAGAGATCTCTAATCTTATGACTTAGATCTAATTATAAGCTCTCTACTACTTTCTACCAATACATTAATAGATAAACTAAATAGATTAACTAGGTTTTTGGAACCTACCTATACTATTATATTAACTATACCTAGAATAACTAGGTATTACTACTACTAATAGCCTAATTTACTTATAATAGTATAATAGGAGAAAGTATGAAAGAATTACTATTCTATCTTGATTATAGATTTAATCTAGCTACTTATAGAGAACTACAATAAGACCTAGTAGTACTTAAAGCTATAGTAGAAATTAATAAGATTTAGGAAATATAATAAGAACTCTCCAAGAATTTTAAATTAATATATAAATATATATACTAATATATTAATAAGAAAAGACTTAAGGGACTAACTGGAAAGGAGTCAGATAATATCTAAATATAATAAAATATTAAAGCTAAGCGACTAAGTAGTAAATTAGACTATAAGAAACTCAGACTATTTAAGAATAATAAGAAAATTTGAATAATAATTATAAACCTTTATTATTAGATACTATAAAGTACTATCTAATCTCTAATATTTTACCTCTCAAACTAGTATTCTAAGGATTATAAATAAATAACCTTATTATTATAATGTTTAATAAACTAGAGTATAAGATTAAAGGAATTATTAACTATATTAGAAATAAGAATAAAATATAATACCTTATCAAATAGAAAAACTATAAGGATAAAGATAATATATAAGAACTAGTAATAAATCTTTTATATATACAATATAAACTATAAGTATATTCGGAGTAATAACTATAGTATTACCCCTAAGCGAAAGCTATATTATGAGTTTATAAGAACAATATTTAACTCATTTAATCCTAACTTATTATTAGACTATAATAAGTCAACCGACCTAGAAATAAGAACCTATTTATATACCTAGAAATACTAATTAACTAGGAACTACTACTAGAAAGAAAATCAAGTATACCTAGATTCTAATTATCTAATACTATATCTAGATCTATTATACTACATATATCTATTAACTACGCCTCAAAAGCTAAGGAGGATTTAGTAAGAGAAATACTTCAATACGTAATCCTCCTTAGCTATACCTAAAGTCTCCTTACTCCCATTTTAGCAAGCTATTTGCTTTATTTGATAAATATAATCTAATTTGATAAGCGCCTTATTTATTTCTATTTATACTTTTTATACTAACTCTATATACTTATAAAATAAATATTCTATCAAAGAATAGTTAGTAGGAAAGGAATATTATAAGTGTAAGACTATGGCTAAAGGCCTAAACCAGGAAAGGCTAGAATGTTAAAACGTAGATATCTGTTATTATAATAAACTATTGCTTAACCTTCTAAGTCTGCAGCTTGTAGATTTTTTTCTAAGGTGTATTTATCCGCCCCTAACTCGCTAACGTTTTACTAATAGCATAGCTCTATATCCTATACCTGCTATTATTCCTTATAATTGCCCCCCCCTTCTAAAGCCTTAGTCCCTAAGGCGTACTAGTAGGGTAAAACAGCTCTATATTGCTAACTATAGGGCGATAGTCTGGCGTCTTTATTATATTATTTGCTATCGCTCCTTCCCGCGCTGGATTTAGGCTGCTATAGCGAATAATATATTTTGTTTTCTAGTGCTTTATATATTTGAATTTTAAGTATTGCTATTGTTTTTTGATTAGTTGCTAATAGTTATATAACTGTTTAGCGGTATATAGTTAGTAATTATTTAGCTTTATTACGTAGCGATGCTAATTATAAAAAGGCGTCTTCTTTTTGAGGTCTCTAACCTAGCTGAATTTTTCCCTCTTTATAATCCTTTTTTAACCTAGCAGCCTCTCTTCCTTTTTAGCGCCTATTTCATTAGCTTTCGCTATAATTAATAATTTCCTTCTATTTCTTCTCTTTTTTTATTTATCTTTTTCTCTAGCCTTTTGCTAATAGCTCTCCGCTATATCCCATATTGCGCGCATAGGTGCAATACTCGCTAAGTACCTATATAATCCCGAGATCCTCTCTAGCGACCTCACTAGTAATGCTAATAGTAGCTATCCCTTAGCTATCTCTATAAGATATATTAGGATATCGTTAACCTTTGCTATATATATAGCGAGCATGCGTAGAAGTATATCTATTATAACTTTAATAAGAAAAAATGCGCTATCATAAGTCTCTACCTATTCGCTACCTTATTGCTATATGCTAACGCCTAGTAGGTCCCCTAGGAGCTTTAGGGCGCAGCCTAGATAACCTAGAATATATTCTATTAAATCTAAATTTAGGAATGTGAGGGCGTCTTAACCCCTCTTTATTAATATTATATACTAACTTCTCTTAGCGACTATTTAGTAGCATAGAAGCATATTACTAAACTTATTTGCAATCCTACTACTAGTAGTAGTAGTTATAATATAGAGTAGCTCTAGCTCTAGGAGCTTGCTTCTATCTATAAGCACCTCGCCCTTGATATCTTAGTTTATATAGGCTATTATTTGCTACTCTCTTACTAATTATATCCTGCTGATAATTAGTTCTAGGTTAGTACCCTTTATAATAGTATTAATATGCTTCAGCGCCTAAACGCTACCTAGCTACTATATATTTATAATAATAGTCCTGCTATATACCTCTATAATAAGATTAATTATCTAATTAATAACCCATTGATAAGAATTGGTCCCTAAGCGCTCTCGTGAGTATAATATTAACTCCTTTCCTAAATTTAGTAAGTTGCTATAAGATAATCTCCTGAAGTATGCTTTAAACAACGTTCCCTCCTGCTTTATTGCTATTACTAGCGCTCGCCCTATCTCTTGCACCTCCTACCTCTATACTCCTACTAAGCATAGCTAAGAGGATAGCAACGATTTAGCAAAGAAAGCCAGGAAGGCTAAGAAGGCTAGGGTTACTATTACTATCTCTAATAGTAGCTCTGGTAATAAGTCGGGTAGCGAGGTAGGTAGTAGCTCTAGTAGCGAGTTAGGTAGTAACTCTAGTAGTAAGTCTAGTAGTAAGCTAGCGGGTAGTTAGTCTACGCATATCTGCAGCTAAGTTTAGCTAGTAGAAGTTCCTCAAGATCAACTCGGTAGTCTTATTCACCCCTATATAACCTGCCCTGCGGTTATTATAGTATTAACAAAGGACCTCTAGCCTTAGAGACCCCTCTTATAGTATCTCTAGCTATCCCTTATAGAATAGGGTTCTATAACTATTAATTATATAGCCCCTATAATCGCTAGCTAGTCTATGCGCCGTCTCTGATTATATCTAGTAGTATAAGTTATTAGCCTATAGTCTATAGATAAGATTCTCTATCGCTTTAGAGGGTTGCTAACTATCCGCTATTTCGCCTGTTATAAGCTCCCTTATAACCTAGCATAAGATATATTACTATGCTATAGTAACCCTAGCTCTAAGTAAGTCCTCTTAGTTAATAACCTCTTGCTAAGCATTCTCTATATTACCCCTTGCTCTATAGCATCGGTTTATTATAGCTACTATAGTTATAGTAATATTAGCGCGCTATAGAGTGCGATACTAACTAGAGACTGAGGCGTCTCTACCCCTGGAGCTATCTATCTAGAAGGGGCACCTTATGCTAGCCCTTATAGTATTAGTAAATGCTTTTAAGGTCTCTATACTACCTTATAGTATAATAATACTTATCTAAAGGTCTGCTAGTAGTTTGCTAAGTTAGCTTCCTTACTAGGGTTAGGAGTATATTATTATACTTTACCTCCCCTCTATATAATCTAGCATCTTAGATAGACTATCTGCTAGGTTTATAACCCCTGACCTATGCTCTAGGTTGAAATTAAATGCTAAGAGTTTATATACCTACCTAGCGAGCCTTCCCTAAAGGTCCCGCGTAGGCGTGCTAATAACTCTCTTTACTACCTAGTGATCTATTAGGATTATAAACTTCTTTAATATACCCTAAAGGTAAGAAGCCTAATAGTCTAAGCTTTTAACTATAGCGAGAAGTTCCTATTAGCCTGCTCCCTTATATTGCTCTATACTACTAAGCTTCTGCGAATAGTAAGCAACTAGTTGCTACTAACTATTAATATACTATAATAGGATACTAAATATAGCCTTTATAGAAGCATCTATCCTAACCCTTATCTTATAGGTTAGGTCCTAGTATTAGAGAATAATTACTAAGCAGAAGGCGGCTTAAAGCTGCTTAAAGGCTTATTAAGCCTCTTCTAGCTAGTAGAACTCCCTTCCTTTCTTGCTGTTCTCGCTGCCTTTTAATAAAGACGTTATTAGGGCTATAATGCCTGAATATCCTATAATAAACTTATAATAGAAGTTATAGAATCTAAGGAAGACCTAGATATCTTAGTATATCTTCAGCAGCTTCTTTTTAGTAATAGCTTAGATATAGGTTTAATCTATTAATATACCCTTTAGCGTAATAATATACCTTAGGAACTCTACCTACTATTAGTAAAACCTATACTTACTAAGCTTAGCATAGAGCTCCTACTAGCAAAGCCTGCGGAGCACTTAGAGAAGGTCTTTTATATATTGCTCTCTTATCTTAGAATAGATCATAATATGATCTATATAGGTAATATAATAAGTATCTAGTAGCTTAGCGAGCGCTTAGTAAATATACGCCTAGAATATAGCTAGGGTATTTATAAGTCTAAATAGCATAATAGTATATTTAAAGTGCCTATAACGCATCCTAAATGCTATTTTCTAGCAATCCTCTAGCTTAATATGGATATAGTAGTATATATCCTGAATATTAATTTTTAAGATCTATTTTACTCCCTAAAGCCCATCTAATAGTTTGCTAATAAGAGGGAGTAGATATTAGTTCTTTATTATTACCTTATTAAGGCTTTAATAATCTATATAAAGGTATAGAGACCTATCTTTCTTAGGCATAAAAAGGATAGGGGCGCCTGCCTCGCTAGTTAAGGGTTAGATCTGCCCTATTGCTTAGTTATTAGCGATATATTAGCGAGGTTCTTCTAACTAATGCTCCTTTAATAGGTAGATAGGCTTATATAGAAGTTCCTTCCCTTTAATCAAGTTAATAGTATATTCTGCGCCCTCTAGGACTAGGTACTATTTTGCTAACTATTCATTAAACGTTGCCTATTCACTAAATAGCTCTAGTAGTAACTCCATATTACCCTCTAGGGTGTCTTCTTCTTCTAGCGCCCCTATTAGCAGCTCGTGGGGGGCGATATTCCCTGATATATATATAATATAGGCCTTCTAGCTATTCTTAATAATCTCTTATGCAAATGCTAATAGCTTAGCAATACTAAAGCATTTATATTTCTAAGTATTTATCCGGGTATTAATTATAATACCCTCTCTTCCTATAGAGTATTATAATAAGAGGAGGTCTCCTGCTCCTTTAGGTTAGGGGGCTTTAGTAAAGAGTTGCTATATCTTCCTCACTTCTCCTCCTAAGTTAATAAGGAAAAATATTAACTAGTATATATTCTAGCGTATTATAGATAACCTATTAAACCCTTCTAATATAGGGGTAATAGCTACTATAGGTCGTAGTTGTAGGGACTTAGCTAGTTAGCTACTAATAATATCAACCTAGGAATAGGAATCTATATCTATTACTACTTCGTATTTAGCGATATTCTAGAGAATAATCGCCTATCCCTTTATAATAGCTCCCTTAGGGAGAGTATTTAGTTCTAATTTAGGCGTAGGGGTTACTAGTATAATCCCCTAGCTTACTCGTTTTCTAATAAGTTAAGTTCCTTAACTCTTATAGATTAGATTATATTAACCCTCGCCTTCTTAGCAAGTACTTAGTATCCTATTAGCATTTTATTCACGCTTTATCTTATATATTTATCTTAGTAGTTTACCCTCTTATACCTCTGTTGCTTATAGCTAAAGCATACTATATAATTAGATATTATAGGTTATATACTAGGGCTAGATATAGATCTATTCTAATTAGATCCCTACGTCGCTCTACTAACCTATTAGTGAGGTATTAGGCTCTATAAACCCCGTGTTATCTTCTAGCTAGCACCCTGCTAGCCTGCCTTTAAACCTAACCTCGCTACTAGGGGCCCCCTTAAGTTATACTCTTCCCCTATATACTATTTCTTGCTTTTGCTTTATAGAGGTTCGCTACCCTATTAGCAATATATCTCCTATAAGCATTCAGCCTCTATAGCTATATCTCTTAGCCTCTATATCTCAACTTTCCGATATTTAAGCTCCCTATATAGGAATAGGGCTAATTAGAAGTATAGCATATAGGCCTTAGCCTTGCTATCTTCTATACTAACTATACCTAAGTCCTAATATATTACTAACTATTTAGCAAAAAACTATATTAGTAACTACGTCTCCTTCTGCATTATTATATCTAGCTTCTTATAATACCTTCGCTCTTAAAGCTCGGGGTTAATATACTATTAGTAAGCAAATACTATAAAGTTAGCCTATACTAGGTCTCCTTCTATCCTAGCCCTATAGTATTGCTACTAGGTCTATAGGGATAGGCTTATCTTTATAAGCGCCTATTAGACCTGCTGCTCTAGCATACTACTAGTATATAGTTAGTTCCTATCTTTAATCGCTTAGATCGAGTTACTAACCTAGTCTATAGTAAAGTCCTTAGTTATAGTATAGTAGTTATATATAGGGGGCTTTTTATATTCTCTCTATAAGTATCTTATTACTAAGTAATTAGCAAGTTCCTATAGTAGGGCAGCGGTTTATTCCTTATGCTACTACTATTATAGATATATCTATTCTATAAGGCTCTTCTGCTATTTCTATAGTAACCCTATAGCTTAGGTAAGGATGCTAGAGATACTAGCTTCTCGGGGTATCTTAAGCGGGGTGCCCTATTAGCTACTGCTTGCTATCTATTCGCCCTTTGAAGGGTAGTCTGCCTAGTCTAGTACTACCTAGGACCTAGCCCGACCCCTTAGGGTTATTCCTCCTGCTATATTATCACTAGGGTTATCTATTCCCCTAGCGTAGCATCCGCGCTACGTTCCTTATATCTCAGGGCTTAGCGAATAATTAATATCTTATTAGCTAAGACCTTATTAGGTATATTCTATATACCTAGCCTGGAGTTTATTATAGTTAAACTCCGTTACTATATTATTAGTATACTATTGCTAGTTTGCTTTAGATATTCTAACTAGCGTTAGTTTCTTAAATTGAGGTAGAAGCAATAGAATTATAAGAGTATAGCTAAAGGCCTAAACTAGGAAAGGCTAGAATATTAAAACGTAGGTATCTATTATTATATTAAACTATTGCTTAACCTTCTAAGTCTATAGCTTATAGAGTTTTTTTCAAGGTATATTTATCCGCCCCTGACTCGCTGACGTTTTGCTGATAGCATGGCTCTGCATCCTGCACCCGCTATTGTTCCTTATAATAAGAAGGAAGAAAAGGCTAATACTAGTAAATTATATCCTTACATATATTATAAGAACGATATTTATCACTAATCGTAATATACTCCCTATACACTAGAGAAACTAGTAGTGTTTTATAATATAGGCCTTTAGACTAATAGTAAGAGACCGCCTATTTTTCCTGTGTCGGCGCCACTATATTTCCTGTGGTCTGTGCACGCGCGCCCCACTTCACCTCATATAAGGCCTCTTATTAGTTAGATCAGGTCGGCAGCTCATTTTTCGAACTAAGCTGTTTTTTTCTATTAATTCGACTGCAATCATAGCGCGAAAAAGAATATTACTACTACTACTACTACTACTACTACTACTACTACTACTACTACTACTAATGTTGCGATACCTCTCAACGCGCTAATCGTCGACGCATAGGGCTATAAGACCCTTGAAGAGTGCCTCGACGTTATATAAGCCTTTGCAAAGACCTAGGGATATGCTATAATCAAACGCCGCCTATTAAACTATAATATCTTTAATATACTGCGCCGATAGGACCTTACTTATAATCGCAGCAGCTAGAACCCGCCTAGCGCTACTAGAGTTTGCAATACGACCTTATAGAAGGAGGACTGCCCTTAGAAGGCTAAGATCGTTAAGCTAAAGGTTGCTAGCGATCGTTAGTACTTCTCTATAATTACAGACTGCTATAACTACGAGCCCTCTACTAATAACGTGGTCTATCTATTATACTACAAGAGAACCTACTCCTAGGTAGAAGAGATTTGCAATCTTATAAAGACTACTACTATAGGTAGTCGCGAGATTACTATTATAATAGCTCAACGCTACCCTAACTAGCCCTAGAAGCGTAAGGATATTAATAACGAGATAACGCGCGCGCACCTTAAATCCCTCGACTCTTATTTACTAACCTAAGCCCTTATCTGCAACTTCCGCAATTATAGCATTAAGCACTACTTCCGCTAGGTCGAGGGCTATATCGACGCTATCGTCTAGACCTACCCCTACTACGAGGTTCTCTAGAAGCATTACCTAGAGGTACTATCGCTCGATAATATATATAAGACGAACCGCTTTAAGATACTACTTATAAATATTACTAGTATTAATAATATTAATACTATATTTAATATAGCCTTCTGCCTTCTTCACGCAGAGGATTAGACTGCATATAGCTAGGCAATCGAGAGGCTTAATAAGATCTATATCGCTACTAGCGCTACGAAGCCAACTATTGCTATCACCGACTTCGAGAAGGCACTCAAGAATGCACTTAATGCGATATAGCTAGATATATAGCAATAGATCTGCGTTTAGCATATTAATAAGAATATTACCTACGAAGTTAAGAAGAGATAGGTCTATCCTAATAGCAATAGCGTTAATAACGATAAAGCTGAGCAGCAAGACGACTATATTAACCTAGTCTTCCGTGATCTCATAGCTAGCGTTGCTGCTAAGGATATTATAGATATTCAGCGCCCTCGGGAGATCCCTTATATATATACTAGCTACCTTATGCTATAGAGGGTTACTATCTTCACTAATACTAAGGAGGAGTTTAAGGAGGCCTAGCTAGCGATCTTAAAGGAGTTCCCCGAGCAGGAGGTAGCCTACTAGTATATTTAAGCGATCTACCTTCCCTTCTATAAGTAGTTTATAAAATACTATATCTATAAGTATTATAACTTTAGCATTAGAGTTACTTCGCAGACTAAGTGATTATATAAGGAGATTAAGAGCTATTTATTTAACTCGATAGCTAATTAAAAGTTCCTTATTAACTGCATAGAAAAGATAATTGCTAACTAGGAGAGTAAGTATAAGAGTGATCTTAGCGACTAGACGACCTATTAGCTTCGTGAATATAGCCCTGCTAATAATAAGAAGAAGTAGATAGGTAATATACGTAGTTGCTGCTCTCGCAAAGCCCTTAAGATAATTCATAATTAATATACCCTCCTGATTGCATAGCTCTAGAAGAAGATCCTAGCCTTAGATTATACTCGGACTTTCTCTATATAATTTAGCTTACCCTATTCCTATATTATCTTTAGCTACCTCGATTATAACGAGCTATTAAGCTTCTTATAATGCTATAAGTATTAGCATCTTTAGCAAGATCTTATTAAAGAGGACCCTCTATGTTAGATCCTCGATCCTCTGCCTATTATTAACTAATATAATAGGCCTCGTAATAATTAGTAAGATATCCCTCGGGTACTTTAATCATAGCTACTACTATAGACGCTAGCTAGCACTAATCGCTAGCAAGGATTATAAGCTTTGCACCGCTAAGACCTATCTTACTAGGAGAGAGACCCCGAGGCTAATATAGCGCTACTAGCGCTAGCTTATACGTTCGAAGCGCTTATAGACGTTCTATAGAGCTAGGAAGGGCAGGGTATATTAGCGCTAATGCCGGCGCTAGCGCCCCGCAGTAGAGGCTATAGCAAACCCTGCAGAAGCTAGGCTTATAGCAGCAGAGGTAGAGGAGGTGCTAGAGATATTATTAGCGAGGCTACCTAGCCTCGGAGAGGTCGGAGTGCTAGTCGGGCCTATAGTAGATAAGATTAGACTAATAGGATATATAGGATTACTAGAGTAATTAACCTAATTAGGTAATAGGCAGAAAGAATAGTATTAATTAAAAAGATATTAGATTTAAGCGATTTAGGTATTAATTAGTAAAACTAGTAAAACTAGCTAAAAACGCGTTTGCTGTGGTCTTTTCGAACTATTTAATAACTCAGTTAATTATTAGGTAATCCTAGCTAATTGGATATCGAGGATTTGCTAAAGTGGGGCGCGCGTGCATAGACCATAGGAAATATAGTGGCGCCGACATAGGAAAAATAGGCGGTCACAATAGTAATAATAAGATAAAGTTTTAAAACCGTTCTTTATAATATTAAGGGAATAATAATAATAGCAAAGAGTAGAAATCGCGGGAGTATTAGGAGTATAACTTAATTTAGTATTAGTATTATAAGATTTAGAAAGTATAATCAATAACTCTCTAGCCTAAGAGTAATAACCTACTTATATTAATCCTAGGGATAAGACTATTTAGAGGGAGACCTAATATTATAACGTACTAGAAATAAATAGATTAGAGTAGCTCTATAGGTACTACTAGCGCTTAGAGGATATTTATATATAGGATAATATAGGAGTAATAAGCCTTATTTAGTATAAAGGAACTATAATATAAGTTATATAATAATGAAATAAGACTAAGTAGGTAAGAAGGAATACTAAGCGAAGTAGGAGCTACCTAAGGATAATATCCCTAAGATTAAGCTCCTTGCGAGCTTAATTATATACTTTAAGAGTAACGATAAGTACTCTATCTTTAGCTAGTACTTATCTAATACTTTATTAGCTTTAGCTTCTAAGTTTACTACTAATTTATATATTTTTAAATACGACTACTAAGTATAAGTATTATATTAAAATAAGTAATAGAAAAGCTTATATTAATATAAGTTTTATTTACTACTTTTTAGTTCGTAGCTACTAACTCTCTATAGCCTACTTATTATATAATAAGCGCTATAAATAAGCTCAAGCGCCTAATAAATAAGAGTAGTTCTAAGCTTAATACTTAGGCTTAGTATAGTAAGAATTAGGTAGGTTATTTAGTATCTCTCTAATATTTTACTAGTAGTTTCTAAGTATATTTAGGAGGAGATCCTCGCTACTTAGCGTATAGTTAAGAAAGCCGCTTAGGCTAAGAAGAATAATATTAATATTATACCTAAGAAGTATAAAGCTAAAGAAGTAGAGACCTCTATAGAGATAGAGGACTACTAAGTAGCTACTTTAGAGGAGGTTACTACCTATTAGTAGTACCTCTCTAAAGAGGTAAAGAAGTAAATTAAGTTATTATATAAGTGGTATAAGGACCTCTACTACTACTATATAGAGATAGAGTAGCTTATTAAGAAATAAATAGTGGTATAGGAAGTATAAGCTATATATACCTAGGAGTTACTTAACTCCTATAATAAAGTTATAAATTTATATAATCCCTATTACTACCTTATTAATACTTATCTAATTAATATTTCCAATATATTTTAGAACTATAAGCTTATTATTATTAAGTTTAGTAATAAAGGTAATAGCTCTAGAGCAAAAGGCGCTAATACTTAGTAGATTTAAAATTCTTAAGAGCGCCCCTAATAAGCTATTAATAATCTCTAGGTAGTATTTAGTTACCTTTAGGTTATTTCCTAATCTCTTTCTACTTTATTAGGGGCCTTTAGGCTAATAAATTAAAGTACCTAGCTAGTATACTTTATTTCTACCTAACTGCTAGTCCCCTATTAACTTACTTATTAAATTATATAGAGACTATAATATTTCTAATTATAATAAGGCTTTATAGTCGTTTTATAAATCTATAGATATATTATTTTATAGCTCCTATAAATTATTTAATTCGCTATAGCCCTTCTGTTTAATAAGGTACTAAAAGTTATATCTAAGGCCTCTATAGATAATAATATAGTCTAATATATAGATATTATTATTATTATTATTATTAATTAGGATGTCTTATAGTAAGACGGCTAAGATAATAAAGGGCTCTAATCATATAGGCGTAAAAACGTTACAAATTTAATACTTTTATTAATCTATAGCTCATACGCTTATCCCCCGTTAATTACCCGTTAGCTCTATAAGGGGCGTAAGTTTACTATATAGGAGGTAGTATATCGGTTATATACTAATACGTTATATATCTTAATATATTCCTTTATATCGCTCTTCTACGCGTTCTTAGAAAACGACTTTTCAATCCTCTTTAGTATCTTAGTAACCCCTTAGTAACCTCTAGATAGTTGTTAGTATTACTATAGTCCCCCCTTATAGCCTCAGTTTATCCCTCTAGATTAGTTGTTTAGCACTTTAGTCGTTATTCCTTATTTTTAGTCCCCTAGTCCCTTACTAGTACCTTATATACTTATATATTAACTTTAAGTTTATTATTCCGAGCCTTTATATTAAAGTTAAGCTATAATTTTAGTAATCTATCTGCTATAACATAGTATTAAAGCTTAGGGTCTAGCCTAGCTACTATATTAGCTACCTGGATCTCCTCTAGTTGTTAGTAGGAGCTCTCCGCCTTAATTCCTTTATAATAATTAATAAAGCTCTAATATAATTATTCTAATTACTAATAGGCCTATTTAAGCTAGGTTTATATACTAAGGGCTCTAGACTCTATATTAGCTATGCTATTAGTTAATTAGTCCTTTGTTATTACCTAAATAATATCCTTCGCCTTATTATTATAGTTCAAAAAAATTCTAAGGTCTATCGCTTTACTACTAATCCCTCTAAATACCTAATAGTAAATGGTACTATTTTAAGATCTAATATAATCTTATTTATTTTAAATTATATATTAAGATTAAATATAAATTAGTTAAAGTTAGTCTAGATACCCCCTTTATACTTAAGTATTAGGAGGTACTTCCCCTAAAGTTCTAACTAATACTTCTTCACCTTAGAGTTATTACTAATAACTACTTAGTAGGTAATAGGGCTACTTACTAGGGTTAATAATTAGCCAACCCTTAAGGCCTTAAGATATTCTTATTTATACTTTAGTTAACCCTTTTTTTCTTCTTCCTTGATAAGCTAATTTAATTTAGCTTCTATTAATTAACTACGTAGTTCTTTATTAGTACTTCTATCGCTCTTCTACTTAGTAAGTACCCTATCCTAAGTTTAAGTATTTAGTAGCTCCTATTTAGCGGGGGATCCTAAAGGCGATATTATATTTACCTCCCTAGGAGACCTATAGGTAGGTATTATATATTATATCGTTATATATTATACTACTTTAATAATTTATACCCCTATTGATATAAGTATAAGAGAAGAATATATTATAAAAGGGTATAGTATAGAGTAAGAGAGTTAGTATAAGTAGGTATTATTAAGGTTAAATATTCTTCTCTAGCCCTCTAACTTGCTGCGTGAGGGTGCAGGAGGGCTAGAGGACTTATCTAGGGGGCTACCCGGGGCCCCCCTATATCTCTAGACTTCCCCAAAATAGTCCGATAAGCCCTCGGACTCCCCTAAAATAGCCTAGTAGGCCCTTTTCCCTGCGATATTATCCTGGCTCGTGATAGTTATCCCTTAGCTTCTATTAGTAGAAACCTACGAAGGTCGCGGTCAGAAGTATTCATACATCAGGGGGGCCCTGCCGCCGTGCGAGTATAGGTAGGTTTTCGTGGTTTTGACTATAGTCGATCTTTTGCCTGATTTAGTAGCAACTTCGGTTATAAAAAACGAGGATACCCTAACTAAAAATTAGCCTATACTATTATTTTGGATTAAACTACTCTTTTTAATATAATTATAGAGAAGGGGGGGGGGATCCTACTTTATAAGAAGATGCTACTAATGCTACTACGTAGTACTAGTATTCATAATGCTAGTAAAGTCGAGAGAATAGGATCTTAGCACCTATATAGGGATCCTAACCCTATAGGGGTTAGGCTAGGCGTCGATTGCCTAGCTATATTGAGACTTCGAGATGCCCTATAGCATATTTACCTCGATGCGGGAAAAAGCTATTAATTATGGATAGAAACTAGGGGAGCTTATACTTAAGGTATATATTATAAATACCTTGCGAAGTAGGCGCCCTATGCGAATTATTAAAGAACTTGAGGTTTAGATTATGAATATTCTAATAAAAAACTTATTAATAAAGCGGTATTCGATATAGCAATTAGCTAATATTATCTACTATATATTTAATAAAAGTAATCTAATTATTTCAAGGTTAACTATATATTAGTATCTAAAAAGCAAAAGATTTCGAAGCGTTAAACTAATAATAAAGCTAGGCTTAAATAACTAATAAAAGAGATAACGCCTTCAATAGGCTCTTGAGTATAGCGCTTAGATAATCAAAGACTAGAAGAGGGTTATATAGAGCGATGAAATAATAGTAATACTTAGTATAGTTCATAGGAAGCAGAGGGTATGGTATAGGCTAAAAGAAGCGTTTAATTACTACTATATTTAGCGCTACTAGAAGGGGAAATATGAGTTTATATTCTAGGCCTGCCTTTACTAGCATAAGGTTAGTCCCTATTATATATAGCTACTAGAATCAAAAGCTATACGAGAGCGGTATAAACGTTAGATAGATTAATATAATAAATACTACGAGGCTATAGATCGAGCTATATAGGAAGCTATAGAGGTTATAAGAGTATTATACTTAAAGAGGAAGCTATTAAAGCCTAAGTAGTAGAAATATTTAGTAGAGATAGGTGCTATAGTACGGGGCTCGAAAAAAGGTAGTATTAACTAGTATTAATATTATTATAAAGTTTTAAAGCCTCTATTTATAGTTTTTATTAGATAATAGCAATATACTTATAGAGAAGGGGTTGAAATAATCACATAAGAGCATAACGCTAGTCCTTATGCCTAGCGTTAGAACTGCGAGCTCTGGGTGAAGTCGGGCATATAGCTTTTAATATAACTAGCTAACTTACTAGATCTCTTAGCAATCGAGCTACTATAAGCATATCTTAAGCAGTAGCTATACCTCGCTAGTATTATAAGCTATACCTACTTAAGCTATATATAGAAAAAAAGATAAAAGAACTTCCCTATTAAAAAGTTATAATACTTTATAGAGCATATCTAGTATAATATTTAATATGTAATTCAGCTAAAGGGGGGGAATAAATATAAAGAAGGGGTATCTCTACTAGTATTAATAGCTAATAAGTAAGAAAAATTGAAAGTAGAGATTGCGAAGTTTCTAGTAGAAGAGGAGGAGGTAAGAGTAGTTACTATTATTAACCCGTAGTAGGAGGTTATTAATAGGATCAACGACCTCGACTTAGAGGGTAGCGGGCTATAGCGATAGCGCGCTAAGGAAGTAGAATAGTTTGAAATTAATAACGATACCGATTTTAATAGGGAAAATTCCGATACTAGGTAAATAAGGGTAGAAGAGTTCGAATATAACGTTAAATTGATAATATATCATAGCGCTAGGTGGTTATAGCGATATAGTAGAAATTCACCGTTTTTTTTTTGCGATCGTGGCGGTAATAAAATTAACTGCATATGACGCTATAGTATAGAGGGGTAATTAGGTGGGGGTGGGGCAAGTAGTTAAGCCGATGTTTAGCCGGCCTCTGATTGGGCACTGTGAGAAAAAGTGGGACTGAACGAATACTTTTGACCGCGACCTGCGTACTATTAGATAGCTAACTATAACACCCCGCTCTAACTAGAGTTTAATTATAATCCTAGGTTTTAACTATATCGCTACTACTACTCAGCCCTTGACCATATTCATTATCCAGTTGTATACAGAGGAGCTCTTCAAAAGTTTCTGCCCAAAACGCCAAGCCCTACCCCTGCCAGTGCCAGGGTGGCTGCAGGGGGGACCTATTAGCTAAACCGCGCTATATTGCTGCTAGCATTACCCCTCTGACCGCTACTTATGATAACTTCGTTCTAGTACTCGTGAGTACTTCATATATAGTTAAAAATACTCAAAAACGTCGATTTAAGGGTTAATAATAGGTACTAGGCAGCCCTTGCTAGCCCGGCGACCCTCTTTATATTCGTTACTACCCTCAAGAGTAATAATCTATTTAATATAGTAAGGAATCCTCTCGATCTAAGCCCTGATATATTCTAAGTCTAAGTCCTCCTTCTAGTAGTATTCCTATCTTTTAATAGCCTCTGCATAGCTCTAGGGGGCTCCTTTTTTTATAGTAGTACGTTTTATCTATAGCTAATAGAGCTTAATAGGGTTAAGGTTAGGGCTATTATTAGGCTAGAGAAGCTTCTATATCTCAAAGGTGCTATATATATAGTAGATAAAGTAATAGTTATAAGATAGGGCCTTATCCTCTTAGATAATAGTATCTATACCGAGTTCCTAGGCAAAAGGGATTAATTTAGGTAGAAGGATAAACTTCTAGTATTAATACTAATTAATACCGCCCTTACCCCTATAGCTAAGCTTCCTATTAGTAGCATTCTAATACTAGGAAGGCTTATAGCCTAGTATCTATCGGAGTTATAAGCGATTTATATGATTCGAAAGTTCCTACTCGATCTCTTTAATAAGCTCGAGGGTTTTATTTATCTTTGCAATCTCTTTATTAGTAGCCTTCCTCTCAGTAGCTATTTCGGGCACCTAGTAATAGCAGGGACCCTTCTTCTCATAGGAAAAGCACCCCTAGAATATAAACTTAGAGTAACCCTTCTATTGCTCGTATATATAAGACTATATAAGGGCTTCATACGCCCTATGCTATAAGTAGTAACTACTATAGTAGTAGTTAAGTACTATAGACGTCTTATCCGACTAAATAACCCTCTTCTAGTCCTCGAGGGTCTAGTGCTAGTAGGCAAGATATTAGATAAGACGCTCTTGCTATATATAGGCAGTTAGGCCTAGCTTCCGGGTAGGCTTAGTTTTATAGAAGCTAGCCTTACGTAGTATATGCTATACTATAGCAGTAGAGATATTAATACCCTCCTTACTAAGCTCGCTAGCGATATTAGCATAGTTCTTTTCGCAGCTATAGCGATCGTAGCATACCTTCTATAGTATAGCGTTGATAGTAGGGTCGGTCTGCTTCTTAAGCCGGCTACTACGGGGGGTATCTTTATAAAATTCGGGCTATATTATTAATACTAGTATATCTAGGTTAAAACTAGCTTCTTTAGCACGTTTAAGGATATTATTAATAGTTTGCTTTAAAATACCTAGAGCTTTAGTAATATCCTCTAAAGATTGAGCGCTAAAGCGGCTCCTAAGGGCTAGGATTACTACCCTTATATAGGGATCGACCCGAGCTATTGCTATAGCAAAAAAGAGGGAAAAGAACGGCGTATAAAGGCATAGGAGTAGTGTTTTTATTAAGTTAATATTAACCCTAGTTGACGAGGGGCCTGGTTAGAAATAAAAGCAAAAATGGCGCTAAATCGCGATTAGGCCTAGTAGTAGCTACGCTAAGCCTATTTAATCGGAGTTAGTGGTGTCAGTAGTCGGCTTGGCGTTTTGGGCAGAAACTTTTGAAGAGCTCCTCTGTAGCTTAGGTTCCCTAAGGCACCTTAGGTTATAAATCGGCTGAGGCACTAGAGAGGCAAATAGACGAGGCCGCACCTAATTAAGCAATTTCGCTAGTATACTAATTTATCCTCTATAATTAATTAAGCTACTCTATCTACAACCCTATATCTATATACGTATATCCCCCTAATCCTGCCTACCTTAATGGAGGTAAGGACGGAAGGACCTAAGACCTTAGGCTAGGTATTAAGAACCGGGATAGCTATATCAATCCGAGATATGAACTTGTTGGTCTCTTGATAGCTTAATGACTAGGACTTTTGGAGCAGCTGCAGACATTTCGCGATGGTAGTGGGTTAGGGTCTGGTTCGTAAGGTAGCCGCTTGTCGGGTGCACCACAGCACTGGAACGTAGCACAGCCGGAACAACTTGGGTCGTTTACGCAGTATTACATTGTGCCGATAGTGACAATAAGGTACCTTAGCCTGAGGGGGGCGGTCCTGGAAAACCGGAGGTGGAGCATTGGGTGGTTCCTTGTACCACCTTACGTGTGACGAGACTACCCACTGCGAATTGATTGGCCATCCTTCGGCTAGCGACACTAGCGTCTGTTCTTGAGCGGCGTCGGGTTGCCTCGACAACGGATGCACGTTAAAACACACGTCAGAATAACTAAAGGGAAAAAAAAAAAAAAAAAAAAAAAAAAAAAAAACCGAACGGACTCAATAGAACCAAAGGCTCCACGACAACACCATCCACAGTCGCAATCGTTGCTCTGCTAGTTCGTTGCACAACCATGCCTTGCGTCGAGATTACACCTTCCGATTTATCTACAACAGCCTTCATCGAGGCTTGGATCTCCCACATTACGGAGAAGGCCGTTCCGCAAGACGTCTTGGACGACGACCGAATCGACGAAACCCTTGAGACCTTCAACTTCATATCCAGGACACCCAGCCCCTCAAAGAAGCCGAGCTCGGCGGATACCACGAGGGATTATGAAATCACCCCGCGCCCTCCTGGCTTCAATCTGCAAGCCAGCCGTCTCCTGACAACAACGGGCTCCCTTGATGAGGACTCGGTTACGTCCCATACAACGTCCGATGTATCGCACGTCTCCGACTCGTCAGGGGCGCGCTCTGGAGCGTCCAGCCCGAAAAAGCGGGAGGGCGAGCTGCGTGATGCCTCTGATCATCCACTCGAACGGTATAACCTCAGAAACTTCCCATCTCCAACGCCTCTGATGCGGGATCTGTTGGCTATAAAATCTGGCCCGGTGATTCCTCACACCGTAAAGGTTGGAATGCAACACCTACACACTCTTGCGGCATCTGGCTAATAAGTGGCTGTTGAAGGATCGCATGAGTCGCGACTCTGACTGGATGGATCAGCCCGATAAATCCTGGTTCTACCCACAAACAACTAACGACGACGACGGCGACGACGCCGCGACGAAACTCGATATCGATACCTATACATACATGAGAATACAAAGGATTCAACAAAGCACAACGTTATGCAAACAAACGATGGAACATGAGGCAGGCTGGAATGACATGGTGCATTCGCAGCTGCTGGAGCTCGCTCTCGCGGACGAAAGGGGCGTCTCATTCCGCAACATGTAAGCACTCTCTATTAAACGCACGGCTTGCCACTCCGTCTCTAACTGCAATAGCACTTGTTGTAGTGTTCTGAATGAATTTCGCGAAAAGGACGTCTTTCTCAACGACGCCAAGGTCGACTATGCCATCTTGCTCGCGCCGGACGCCACGCCTACATTCGCAAACAGTATCCAAGCCTATAGAAAACCCGACCCACGAGACAAACCCGTCGTACACGTGAATCTGCCCGACAGAGCTGCAACACCAGTCACCGTCTCTATTGAAACTAAGAGTGCCAATGCGGATGCATTACTAGGGCGCGTGCAGCTCGCCACTTGGGTGCGTGCACACTTCAGACAACTTGAGCAGCTGCCCTCCGCGGGTGTGCTACCCATTCTACCGCTCGTCTTGGTCTACGGGTCAACATGGACTGTTGATTTTGCTCAGTATACGTCAGACTCCTTAGTAAGTATATTTTTTTTTTTCTTGTTTCTATGCTTTCTCTGCTGACCAAGTAAGGTTGTGTGGGACGGTTTCTCCCTAGGCTCATCCGACACTGTGCATGGATGCTACAAGATTATAGCTTGTCTTCGCAGACTTGCAACATGGTCTAGGACTGACTTTACTAGGTGGTTTGAGGCGGCGATTCAACCTAGACGCGGCGTGTGATATGAGACTTTGAGAGGTTAGTTTATTTATTATACACAGTTATATAACATCTTAGTCCCCGGTCTTATCTTTCTTTACTAGTAGTAGAGATAGAAATTAAGACTCCTAAGCTATATAGAATTACTATTCTTATATCAAATCTTTCCTAAGTTATAAAACTAAGAATACTATAAAGGTTGATAATATTAGTTTTTAGATAATATAAACACTATAAGGTTTAATTTAAATATAAGTGCTATTTGATATAAGATTAAGAATAGAGAATACTTTGAAAGAGTAGAGCAAAATAGCCTATATAAACCTATATCAGGAAGTTAACCCTAGTAAGTAATTAGAGGATAATATTATAAGGGGAGGTAAGATGCTATGCTGTAAGCGAGGCTAGGGGCCCTAAAGAGGATAGTCTACTTATGCTAAGTACTCGCTACTTAGATAATAAGCATATATAAGAAAATAGGGAACATAAGACCCCTTCCTATAGACTAGATAGGCTAATAGGCTAGATATCTATAGCTATAGCGAATAGGCTAGCTTAAGCTAGAGGGCTAGATAAAGTAACTAGCTAAGTGCTAATATAATAGATTATAACTGTAATAGCTAACTAGCACGAGCTAATTGCTACTATATTAAGCAACTAAGCTCCTATTAAGCGATTGCCTGAGGTTTATAAATGTAAAGAGTATGGCTAAAGGCCTAAACCAGGAAAGGCGAGAATATTGAAACGTAGATATCTATTATTATATTAGACTATTGCTTAACCTTCTAAGTTTTTCGCTTGCAGAGTTTTCTCTAAGGTATATTTATTCGCCCCTGACTTACTAATGTTTTACTAATAGTATAGCTTTATATCCTATACCCGCGATTATTCCTTATAATTACCCCCCCTTCTAAAGCCTTAGTCCCTAAGGCGTACTAGTAGGGTAATATAGCTCTATATTGCTAACTATAGGGCGATAGTTTAGCATCTTTATTATATTATTTGCTATCGCTCCTTCCTATACTGGATTTAGGCTACTATAGCAAATAACGTATTTTATTTTCTAGCGCTTTATATATTTTTAAATTTTAAGTATTGCTATTACTTTTTTTAATTAGTTGCTAATAGTTATATAACCGTTTAGTAGTATATAGTTTATAATTATTTAGTCTTATTGCCTAGCGATGCTAACTATGAAAGGGCGTCTACTTCTCGAGGTCCCTAACCTAGCTAGGTTTTTCCTTCTTTAGTATCTCTTTTTTAACTTAGTAGCTTTTGCTATTTTTCTCTTTATTATCTATTCCGCGAGCTTTCGCTATAATTATTAATTTTCCTATTTCTTCCTTTTCTAGTTTATCTCTTTCCCTATTATTTCGCTAATCGTTCTCTATTATATCTTATATTGCACGTATAGGTATAATTCTCGCTAAATACCTATACGATCCCGAGATCCTCTCTAGCAACCTTACTAGTAATACTAATAATAGCTATCCTTATCTTAGCTATCTCTATAAAATATATTAGGACGTTATTCACCTTCGCTATATATATAGCGAATATATATAGAAGTATATCTATTATAACTTTGATAAAAAGAAATATGCTACTATAAGTCTCCGCTAGTTCGCTACCTCGTTACTTTATACTAACGCTTGGTAGGTCCCTTAGGAGCTTTAGGGTATAGCCTAGATAACCTAGAATATATTCTATTAAATTCAAATTTAGGAACAGCAGGGCGTCCTAACCCCTCTTTATTAATATTATATACTCGCTTCTCTTAATAACTATTCAGCAGCATAGAAGCATATTGCTAAACTTATCTATAATCCTACTACTACTAGTAGTAGCTATAATATAAAGCAGCTCTAACTCCAGGAGCTCGCCTCTATCCTTGAGCACCTCGCCCTTAATATCTTAGTTTATATAGGCTATTACTCGCTGCTCCCTCGCTAATTATATCCTATTAATAACTAGTTCTATATCGGTACCCTTTATAATAGTATTAATATCCTTTAGCGCCTAAACGCCGCCTAGCTGCTATATATTAATAATAATAATCCTGCTATATACCTCTATAATAAGATCGATTATCTAGTTAATAACCCTTTAATAAAACTAGTCCCTAAGCGCTCTTATAAGCGTAATATTAACTCCTTTCCTAAGTTTAATAAGTCGCTTTAAGATAACCTCCTTAAGTATACCTCTAACGATATTCCCTCCTACTTTATTGCTATTACTAGTACTCGCCCTATCTCTTGCGCCTTATACCTCTAGGCTCCTACTAAATATAGCTAAGAGGATAGCGATAATTTAGCAAAAAAGGCTAGAAGGGCTAAGAAGACTAAGGTTACTATTACTATCTCTAATAATAGCTCTAGTAATAAGTTAGGTAGCGAGGTAGGTAGTAGCTCTAGTAGCGAGTCGGGTAGTAACTCGGGTAGTAAGTCTAGTAGTAAGTTAGTAGGTAGTTAGTCTGCGGGTAATAATAATAGGGATGCTAGTAATGCTAGTAATGCTAGCTCGGCGACTAGTCGCTATGGTGCTATTCGTGGTTATAGTAGTCGGGGTGCTCACGCTTATAGCTATAGTTAGAAGTAAATAACTATTTAGATAATTAGCTCCCTCCTTTTTTCTTATAAGATAATACCTTTCTTTTGCTAAAATATTAGTAATAATTCGCTACTTAATATAATTAATATTCTGCTTCTAAATTTAGCTTCTATTCTATAGTCTTATGATTTATAATTAGCTACTCGTTGCTATAACTTTGCAACTAGTTATCCCACTTCTTATAAAACCTCTTATGCTATCTATCGAACTTATGAATAGCCTCTTGCGCATTTGCTAAGTTCTCTATAGGCTCCTATATATTATATTCTATAGGCTATCCTACTTATATAAGTAGATATTACGTATTATTGCTAATACCTTGTTATATAATAATCTCTTCTACCTCCTATTTCTCTAGCTTATCCTCGAGCTCTAGGTATATAAGCAAACCTTTGCTACTTACTTAGTAGTTATCTTATAGTTCTAGTAAGGTAATAGAGAATATATTATATATCTATTAGTACTATAGTAGTAGATAGACCTTATATACTTATATACTAACTAGTTCTATAATAGCTACCTATATAAACCTAGGTACTAGTTTCTTATTCTTAAACCGGAAGTTCTTTATTAATAGCCTGACGACCTATTCCTAATAGTAGGTCTAGTCCTTATGCCTTATATTATAATACTTAGCTTATGCCTTAGTAGCCTTCTGCTACTATTCCTCGGCCCTCTTATGGAGTCTTGAAATATATTTAATTCGCTCCCCTATACCCTATACTATAACCCTATTCGCAGGAGCTACGTATTCTATACAACGCGGGTAGTAATTAATAAGGCCTCTATTAGCAAGTAGCTAGTAGTGCTATAGCGACTGTTATTATATGCGAACTCCGCCTCGGGTAGCTAGACTGCTTATTCTTATAGCAAGTTGCTAGTATATACTTATAGGTACTTTTCTAACATCTAGTATATCCTTTCTAACTACTTATTAGTCTAGGGATAGTACGTAGTAGAGAGGCGGCGCTTAATAGCCTTCTCTCTTATAATCTCTTCCCAAAATTAGCTAGTTAGGAGCTTATTTTAGTTGCTAATAATACCCTCTAAAGTGCTAAAATAGCATTTAACCTATTTATAGATAATCCGCACTAACTTAGCAGCTATTAGCTGCTTTATTATTATAATAAATATAGCAAACTTAGTTATTCAGCATATAATAACGAGAACTATATTATATTCTCCGCCTATATGCTGAGTGCTCGCTAGCAATCTAGTGATAAAGTCTATGCTAATTTCCTAGAATAGGTATATAGTTAAGGGTAGTAGTTATAACTTTCTATAAGGCTTATGCCTCGGAACGCGGTTCCCCTAGTATATATAGCACCTTATAATGTAATTATGTATATCTATAGCTAAGTTTAGCTAATAGAAGTTCCTCGAGATCAACTTAGTAGTCTTATTTACCCCTATATAACCCGCCCTGCAGTCGTCATGGTATTAGCAAAGGATCTCTAGCCTTAGAGACCCTTCTTATAGTATCTCTAGCTATCCCTTATAGAACAGGGTTCCCTAGCTATTAATTATATAGCCCCTATAATTGCTAGCTAGTCCGCGCTCCCTCTCTAATTATATATAGTAGTATAAGTCGTTAGCCTATAGTCTATAGATAAGATTCTCTATCGCTTTAGAGGGTTGCTAGCTATCCGCTATTTCGCTTATTATAAGCTCCCTTATAACCTAGCATAGGATATACTACTATGCTATAGTAACCCTAGCTCTAAGCGAGTCCTCTTAGTTAATAACCTCTCGCTAAGCGTTCTCTATATTACCCCTTGCTCTTTAGCATCAGGTTATTATAGCTACTATAGTTATAGTAATATTAGCGCGCTATAGAGCATAACGCTAACTAGAGACCGAGGCGTCTCCGCCCCCGGAGCTATCTATCTAGAAGGGGTACCTTATGCTAGCCCTTATAATATTAATAAATACTTTTGAGGTCTCTATACAACCTTATAGTATAATAATACTTATCCAAAGGTCTATTAGTAGTTTGCTAATAAGCCTTAGCTTCCTCGCTAGGGTTAGGAGTATATTATTATACTTCACCTCCCCCTCTATATAGTCTAGCCTCCTGGATAGACTATCTACTAGGTTTATAACCCCCGACCTATGCTCTAGGTTGAAATCAAATACTAAGAGTTTATATACCTATCTAGCAAGCTTTCCCCGAAGGTCCTGCGTAGGCGTGCTAATAACTCCCTTTAGCGCTTAATAATCTATTAGGACTATGAACTTCTTTAATGTACCCTGAAGGTAATAAGCCTAATAGTTTAAACTCTTAACTATAGCGAGAAGTTCCTATTAGCCTACCCCCTAACGTTACTCTATATTACTAAGCTTCTATAAATAATAGGCAACTAGTTGCTATTAACTATTAATATATTATAATAGGATACTAAATATAGCCTTTATAGAAGTATCTATCTCAACCCTTGCCTCGTGGGTTAGGTCCTAGTATTAGAGAATAGTTACTAAGCAGAAGGCGGCTTAAAGCTGCTCGAAGGCCTATTAAACCTCTTCTAGCTTGAAAACTCGCCTCCTTTCTTGCTATTCTCGCTATCCTTTAATAGGGATATTATTAGGGCTATAATGCCTGATTATCCTATAATAAACTTATAGTAGAAGGTATAGAATCTAAAGAAGACCTAGATATCTCGGTATATCTTTAGCAGCTTCTATTTAGTAATAGCTCGGATATGAGTTTAGTCTATTAATATACCTTTAAGTATAATAATATACCCTAGGAACTCTACCGGCTATTAGTAAAACCTATACTTACTAAGCTTAATATAGAGCTCCTACTAGTAAAGCCTATAGAGCACTTAGAGAAGGTCTTTTATATGCTGCTCTCTTATCTCGGAGTAAACTATAATATTATCTATATAAGTAATATAGTAAGTATCTAGTAGCTTAGCGAGCGCTTAGTGAATATACGCCTAGAATATAGCCGGGGCGTTTATAAGTCTAAATAGCATAATAGTATATTTAAAGTACCTATAATATATCCTAAATGCTATTTTCTAGCAATCCTCCGGCTTAATGCGAATATAGTAGTATATATCTCGAATATTAATTTTTAAGATCTATTTCGCTCCCCGAAGCCTATCTAATAGTTTGCTAATAAGAGGGAGTAGATATTAGTTCTTTATTATTACCTTATTAAGGCCTCGATAATCTATATAAAGGCGTAGGGACCTATCTTTCTTAGGTATAAAAAGGATAGGGGCGCCTGCCTCTCTAGTTGAGGGTTAGATCTGCCCTATCGCTTAGTTATTAGCGATATATTAGCGAAGTTCTTCTAATTAATACTCGTTTAATAGGTAGATAGGCTTATATAGGGGTTTCTTCCCTTTAATCAGGTCGATAGTATATTCCGCGCCCTCTAGGACTAGGTATTGCTTTACTAACTATTTATGGAATATTACCTATTTACTAGATAGTTCTAGTAGTAACTCCATATCACCCTCTAGGGTGTCTTCTTCTTCTAGAGCCCCTATTAACAGCTTATAGGGGGCGATATTCCCTAATATATATATAATATAAGCCTTCTAGCTATTCTTAATAATCTCTTATATAAATGCTAATAGCTTAGTAATACTCAAGCATTTATATTCCTAGGTGTTTATCCGGGTATTAATTATAATACCCTCTCTTTTTATAGAGTATTGCAATAGGAGAAGGTCTCTTGCTCCTTTAGGTTAGGAGGCTTTAGCAAAGAGTTGCTATATCTTCCTTACTTCTCCTCCTGAGTTAATAAAGAAAATAATAACTAGTATATATTCTAGCCTATTATAGATAACCTATTAAACCCTTCTAACGTAGGGGTGATAGCTGCTATAGGTTATAGTTATAAGGACTTAGCTAGTTAACTACTAATAATATTAACCTAGTAATAGGAATCTATATCTACTACTACTTCTTATTTAGTAATATTCTAGAGAATAATCGCCTATCCCTATATAGTAGCTCCCTTAGGGAGAGTATCTAGTTCTAATTTAAGCGTAGGGGTTACTAGTATAGTCCCCTAGCTTACTCGTTTTCTAATAAGTCAAGTTCCTTAACTCTTAAGGATTAGATTATATTAATCCTTACCTTCTTAGCAAGTACTTAGTATCTTACTAGCATTTTATTTGCGCTTTATCTCGCGCGTTTAGCCAGGTAGTCTACCCTTTTATACTCCTTTTACTTATAGCTAAAGTATACTATATAATTAGATATTATAGGTCGTATACTAGGGCTAGATATAGACCCGTTCTAGTAAGATCCCTGCGTTATACTACCGACCTATTAGTGAGGTATTAGGCTCTATAAACCCTGTATTATCTTCTAGCTAGAATCCTGCTAGCCCGTCTTTTAACCCGACCTTGCTACTAGGGGCCCCCTTAGGTTATGCTCTTCTCCTATATACTATTTCTTGCTTTTGCTTTATAGAGGTTTACTACTCTATTAGTAATATATCTCCTATAAGTATTTAGCTTCTATAGCTATATCTCTTAGCCTCTATATCTTAACTTTCTAATATTTAAGTTCCCTGCATAAGAATAGGGCTAATTAGAACTATAGCATATAGGCCTTAGCCTTGCTATCTTCTATACTAACTATACCTAAGTCCTAATATATAGCTAAGTATTTAACGAAGAACTATATTAGTAACTATATCTCCTTCTGCCTTATTATATCTAGCTTCTTATAATACCTTCGCTCTTGAAGCTCGGGGTTAATATACTATTAGCGAGTAAATACTATAAAGTCGGCCTAGGCTAGGTCTCCTTCTAGCCTAGCTCTATAGTATTACTACTAGGTCTATAGGAATAGGCTTATCTTTATAAGCGCCTATTGGACTTGCTGCTCTAGCGTATTACTAGCACGTAGTTAGTTTCTATCTTTAATCGCTTAGATCTAGTTACTAACCTAGTTTATAGTGAAGTCCTTGGTTATAGTATAGTAGTTATATATAGGGGGCTTTTTATATTCTCTCTACGAGTATCTTAGCGCTAAGTAATTAGCGAGTTCTTATAGTAGGATAGCGGTTTATTCCTTATACTATTATTATTATAGATTTATCTGCTTTATAAGGCTCTCCTACTATTTCTATAGTAACCCTATAGCCTAGGCAAGGATACTAGAGATACTAGCTTCTCGGGGCGTCCTAGGCGGGGTGCCCTATTAGCTATTGCTTGCTATCTGTTCGCCCCTCGAGGGGTAGTTTACCTAGTCTAGCGCTACCTAGGACCTAGCCTAACCCCTTAGGGTTATTCCTCCTGCTATATTATTACTAGGATTATCTATTCCTCTAGCGTAGTATCCGCGCTATATTCCCTATATCTTAGGGCTTAGCGAATAATTAGTATTTTATTAGCTAAGACCCTATTAATTATATTCTATATGCCTAGCCTAGAGTTTACTATAATTAAACTCTATTACTAAATTATTAATATATTATTACTAGTTTGCTTTAGATATTCTAACCCGCGCTAGTTTCTCGAATTGAGGTAGAAGTAATAGAATTATAAAGAGTATAGCTAAAAGCTTAAACTAGGAAACGCTAGAATATTAAAACGTAGATATCTATTATTATATTAGACTATTACTTAACCTTCTAAGTTTTTCGCTTATAGAGTTTTCTCTAAGGTGTATTTATTCGCCCCTGACTCGCTAACGTTTTGCCGATAGCGTGGCTCTGCATCCTGCACCCGCTAATGTTCCTTATAATAAAAAACCCCTAAATTATGATATAGCGCGTCTTACCAGTAAATCTACTAGTATAATAAGGAAAGATTAGCTTATTATAGTTAAAGAGGCTTATAAGCACCGCCCTAGCTGCTCTAATAGCTAGTATATCTAGTAGGCCTTAAGTATAATAGAGCATATCCTATAAATAGAATAGTAGAATTATTAGTAAATACTTATAGATATATTAGGGAAATAGGTTAACCCTAAATAAGAAGACTTCAGAATCTTCATAAGAGGGTAGTATATCGCGCCTAAGCTCTAAGAATAGAACTACTATAATATCCTAAGATAGTGTTATTAGAAGGATATTAAGAAACTAATTATATATTAGGCTTAATAGGAGTCTATTAACTAAGCACTTAGTAAGCTAAGTATAGGTAATATAAAAGTATATACCTTCTTTTAGGGCCTTATTAGAACCCTGAAGGATAAACTCTTTAAGCAGGATATTAACTATACTAATATGCATACTATTACCCTATATATATAGAGATTATAAGACATTAGAAAAGAGAGATATATAAGAATATCTACTAGCTATTCTAAATTATATAAGTAATTATACTTAGGCTCTCTAAACTACTCTTATAAGAGCAGCTTATAACCCCCTAGGTTAATAGACCTAAGGGACTGCTACATAGAGACCCTATCCTAGAATAACTACTTAGCAGATACCTGCGCAATGTCTAGTACTGGTAGTATACCCTCTAACTCCTAGGGACTCTAACGCTATAATTATAAGAAGTATAGCTATATCTCCCCTAACTACACTAAAAACTATATATAGCTAATAGGTAGTAACTAGAACCTAAACCTAACATAGGGTAGGATAGGTATAATTATAATACCTAGTATAACTAATACTAAAGACTTAGGACATAAGTAGGTATAGAAATAACCCTGAGGGGCACTATACTAGAAATCACCTTAGTTCTAGTAGGATAGATTATTAAGGGATCGTTATTAGTACTCTAAGTATCTAGTGAAGTTAAACTATAGGTTATATAAATACCTATATAGGAATAGATATTATATAAGAAGATCTTATTAAGAGACTCTAACTATAGGAGGCTACTAGTATTATAGCCCCTGAATTAGTAGATTTCTAAGGAAGGCCTATGATTATAGGAAAGGTCTACTAGCTTATACTCTTCCTTATAAATAGTTATAATTACCTATAGAAGATTCGCTAGGCTTTTATTATAAGCCCTCGCCCTAAAGGAGCAGGAGATATCCTTCTATCTAATAACTTAATAGGATAGGAAGGTATCTATATAGATAACTATATATATATTTAGTTATATAAACCCCTCTTACTTGCTAAGCTAGAGGTAATTATCTAAGAGGTTATAGAGAATAGCTAATAGTCCTATATTATATACCTAATAGGTGCTATAAGCCCTAATACGAAGGATATAGAGACTTTAGGCGAATATTCGCTAGATAATAAGTAGGAGAAGAAGATTTCTAGAGAACCTTAAGACTTTGCTAATATTTTTAATAAGGAAAATATAAAGAAAGTTCTAAGGCTAAAGGGAGTAGTATATTATATTAAACTAAAATCTAGTAAGGAACCCCTATATAGACCTATATACCTTATATTAGTAGAGCAATTATAAAAGCTCACTAAGTATATTTAGGATATAGAGGTAGCAAGCTAAATATGCTGCTTAACTAGCACTATAGGAGCACTAATACTATTTATACCTACGAAGGATAGAAGCCTATAACTATATATAGACTATAGAGGACTGAATAAAATTATAATAAAAAACCAATACCCTCTACTACTAATTAGCACGCTTCTAGATAGACTTGCTAGAGCAAAGATTATTTCTAAGATTAACTTAAGCAAGGTATACTACTAAATTGCAATTAATAAAGCAGATAAGTATTAGAATATAATATAAGCACTTTAAATATACCATAATACTATTTAGGCTTATAAATACCCTAGTAACTTTTCAGGCGTATATTTACTAAATACTTGCTAACCTTTAAGATACCTACTATATTATATACCTAGATAATATTCTAATCTACTAAGATATAAGGGAATAGTATACTAAGGACCTCTATACTATCCTATGCTACTTAAGGTCTATTAAGCTATTTATAAAACTAGAGAAGTATACCTTCTATTAGATAGAAGTAGATTTTTTAGGGTTCTATATTAGCTAAGATAGCATTAGGATAGACCCGGATAGAGTCTGAGTAGTTATTAAATAGCTAGTAGTAAAGTCTTTTAGAGATATCTAAGTATTCCTTAGCTTCTATAACCTTTATTATAAGTTTATTATAAAATATTCCTATATTATAGCTCTTATAAATAGCGCGCTTGAGGGAAGCTAAAATAGTTTAAAGTTAGGAGCCTTTACCTAGATAGGGGAGATATAGACTATATTTGAGATACTTTAATGAGTATTTACTAAAGCTCTAATACTAAAATACTATAGCCTAGCGCTAGAAACAAGGGTTAAGACTAATATATTTACTCAGGTAGCATCTAGCATGCTCTTATAGAAGTATAGTATAGTTTAGCACCTAGTAGCCTTCTAGTTAAGGAAGCTCTTAGATATAGAGAGGCGCTAAGCTATAGGGTAATAGGAACTCCTTGCTATTTTAGAAAGTTTAGATTACTAGGCGTAGTACTTATAAGGACTCCCTGAGAAATTCATAGTACTTATAGACTATATAGGGCTAAAGGGAGTACTTGCTATGCCTATATAGATATTTGCAGAAACCTCGCGCGATAGGTTAACTACTTATTAGTATTTAACTTTAAAATCTAGTATAGGTTAGGGGTTACTAATCTAGTAGATAGGCTATTATAATATCCTAATTATATAGTAGAAGATGCTAAGGTGGATAATATACTTCCTACCCTTAGGAAGAAGCTTAGGCTTATTAGCTAGCTTATAGTAGTAGATTGCTAATATATTACTAAGCTTAAAGGAACTATAGCTATTATAAAAACTTATATATAAGCTATCTAGCGAAGTATATAAGAACCTTGCTAGAGGGCTAGCTCTAAGGTTAAGGGATCCTTACCCTCAAGTTAGCACTACCTCACGAAGGGTATTAATAAGCTATTATATATAAGTATGCATATTAGCACTATTATCTGCTTAAAGGCATATGCAGGTGCTACGCTAACTACTCCACGAGAGAATAGCAATATACCAGAGGACTCAGGAGGATCTGGGGTTACTATACTAGAATAGTATATCCTATATGCTATAATAAGGGAGCTTATTAAGGATAAAATAGCTTATATACTACGATTAGGTATAGATCTTAAATAGATATTTAGAGGACTATAAGCTAAAGACTACTTCTATAGAGATATTATAGCTAAGGTTTACTAAGATACTAGGGAATACTAAGGATACTAAGTTAATAAGAATAATATCCTTTAGTTTCGAAGAAGGCTTATTATCCTAGAAGAGGGATCCCTCTGCTATAAAGTCCCAAAGAACTACCACGATATACTTAGATTAGGCATATAGGGGTAAATAAGATAGCTACGCTAATCTTATAAAGGTTTTATTAGCTATATTTAATAGAGGATATATAGCAATATATCGCTAAGTGCCCGCGCTACTAAGGGGCGTGTATATTATAGCATAAGCTATACAGGCTACTACAAATACTAGAACCACTAGTATACCTATTCTAATAGATTTCCTTGGACTTCTTAACTAGCTAGCTAGAAAGTTGCTAAGATTATAGAGTTATTTATATTATAATTCTTATAGTTATATACTAGATAACTAAAGTAGTATAATTCTTAGTAATAACTAAGCAACTAGATGCCGCAGGTTTAGTAAGAATTTTATATTAAGAGATTAAGTACTAATATAGCATGCCTAAGGCTCTTATTAGTATTTTAATAAACTAATTATTAGTTAGTTCTAGCGAGACTAGACTAAGGCCTGAGATATAAAAGGGCGCGTCTCTATAGCATAGTATCTATAGATAGATACCTAGACTAAAAAAATATATTAAACTTCAAGTATATATCTTATAAAGCTTAGCAAAAGCTTGCGCAACTAATAACTAATATAATTAGTTAAAGCTGAAATGTTATATAATAATAGCAAATATGCTACTATTAGCATATCCCTATTTAAGGCTCTTTTAGGATACTAGCCTCAAATAATTAACTACTACTTACTAAATATTGAGATTAGGACCTAAGGGGTTAATAAAAGACTTAAGAAGCTTATAGAGATTTGCTAAAGAATAGCTAAGAATTAGTAATATATAATAGAGGTATGAGCTAAGAATATAAATATTAGAAGGAAAGCGTAATTATATAATATTAGAGATATTATAGGATTCTTAATAAAGAACTTCTATTTTATAAAGAATTAGCAAAAGCTCGTCCCATAGTTTATTCCTATATTAGTTATAGAAGTTATAAGCTTTAATACCTATAGAGTATACCTTCTAGAGAACTATAATAGAGCGTATAATATCTTCTCTATTACTTTACCTAAGCTATAATATAGCTAAAAGCTTGCTAAGGGGTAGCTCCTAGACCTTAAAGAAGACCCTAAAGAATAGGAAGTTAAGGATATTATATTATAGAGGGAAGCGCTAATAAGCCCCCTATATTTAATTAAATAAAAGGGCTAGCTAGTAGAGTATAATACCTAGGAGCCTGGAGAATATTTAGCAAATGCTTTGCAAATCCTTGCTAGATTTAAGAAATAGTAGTATAAGTTATATTATAAGTAGGATAACGAGTAGTATAGAGCAATGAGAAAGTTAATTAACTATAAGACGGCTGAAACGCTAAGAGAAGAACCCCCCCTATAAAAGGGATGCAAAACCTATAGGTATCTAACCTTATATTACTATAGAAGTCCACTGCATATTCGCTGAAGTTCTACTAGCACTACCACTTATTATTATTACTATCACCTTCTTTATTATTATTATTATTATTATCATCCTCATCCCTACTATTACTATCCTCGCTATCTTCCTCTAAGCTATTGCTAGTAGTATTACTATTACTACCCTAACTATTGCTCTCTATAGCGTTATTAGAGTTACTATCCTCTGCACCCGAGGACTTATCCTCCTTATTGCTATTAACCTAGTATTAATAAGCTATTATTAAGTTATTACTAACTTTCTTATAAGGATTAGGTTAAGGCATAGGGCTACTACTAATAACCTCAAAGATAGTAATAGGAGCTTAGTAATAGGTATTATAATATATATAAGAACCTTAAATCTTTAAAGGCTTTTATAAGGAAAGCATAGATATATAGGTATTGCTCTTTAATAGCTATATTATTAGGATATTAGCAAGCTTATTAAGAAAGGTAGCCTACTTAAAGATATAAGTTTTACTATATAAGTAAGTAGGAAGAGCATTATTAAGCTATATTATGATCTCCTTAACTAAAACCTTATCCTTAGCCTAGCAAGCTGCCTATAAATATATATTAGAATAATAAAAGGATAAGACTATAAGGGATTAGAATTACAGCGCCGGCCCTCCGCCGAAGTTTAACTGCATTAGTTAGCCGAGCCCTAAAAATAGCTCCGCGCGCATAAGTAGCTAGAAGGGCTAACTTATCTTCTATAATATACCTAACCCCTATATTACTACTACTCTTTCCTTCCCTAGCCTAGCCCTTTATAAGCTATAACCTTATAATTAGATAAGTTCTACCTAACTAATAGGTAGCTAGCTCTAGAATAAGTAGTAGTATAAGATCGGGCTGCTAAGGCGTTGCTAGCGCCTCTACGCCTAATAAGCTAAGTGAAAATTTTGCTTCTAAGACCCCTCTAGGATTAGGGATAGTAATAACTACGGGACCTAATATAGCCCTTATTACTAAACTTATTATAACTATTTAGCGCTAAGCTAACTAGAACGACGCGCTTATTTAAGCCCTATCCGCGCGCCCTATGCTAGTCTCTGAGACTGAGACCTAGGCCTACGAATATAAACGCCCTCTGGCATACCCTTATAGAACCCCTACTAAAGATAATATACTAGCCTAAATCTATAATTAGCTAATAGTAATAAAAGATAGTAATACCTTCTAGCCTAGAGCCTCTAAGCTATAGAAGATCTAGTAAGTACTTATAAGGGTGACTGCTAGGCTATAAATATAGTAGCACTATTACTATACTATCCTTGCTAATCTAATATAAGCTAACTTCTCTATATTTATTTGCTAAGATTATATTAACCCCAGACTATAGGAATGCTAGCTATATAGCCTCTTTAATAGCTTTTAATAGGAACTTAGCTAATAGCTTCTCTAGTTCTTCGCTAAGTTGTTAGCGACCTACTAAGCCCTTAGAACCCCGGACTTTAAAGAGTCCTATGCCTAAGCCCTTACTTTTTACTTCTAGCTTTTACCCTAGCTTTAGCAGGGCTTTAAATACTAGAGGTTTAATATATAGTAGCTATATACTATAGCTACTACTATAGAGTAGCTATAGGATATATACCTAGAGCGGTATAGCTACGAAGGGCTCGTAGAGCCCTTAGCGTTACCAGCACGAGCAGCTACTACTAAGCTAGCCCTAAAGAGGGCTCGTTTTAACTATAGCAGCCCTAATGCCCTAGGTAGCGCCTGCCTAAAGTATAGCAAGCTAGGCTACTGCGAGGCTAACTACTAGGCTGATCTATAGTATAAAGAGTGCTATAAGAAGGGCTACCCTACTAATTTATACTATTTCTACTAGTTAGTTACTAGGCCCTTAGCAGGCCCGGGCAGCCCCTATATAAGTATTAAAGCTATATAGGTATTATACTTAACGCTAAGTATACTGCTAATAGGCAAGATTATAGGTATCCCGGCTAGGAGATATATATAGATCGCAGAGGATAGCGTGTCTAAGCTATATATATCAGAAGATAAATAGACTACTACTACTAAGCCCTTGGGTATTAGTAGGCAAAGCCCGCTAGCATATAGGTAAAAGACCCGAAGCTGGGCGGAAGCTGATAGCGCGTAGGTAAAACACCCGAGGTTATATAGAAGAAGCCAGCCCGCCGAGCGCCCGGGGGGCCTCTAGCGAAGCCGTAGTAACTAAGTAAAAGACCCAAAGGCCCGGATATGACTAATTATAAGTGCTATAGAGGGTTCGAATCCCCGCGTAGGTATATAAAGATAACTATAGGGCTGCTAAGTGCCCGGGGGGCTTCTAGCGAGGCCGAGGTAACTAGGTAAAAGATATGAAGGCCTGGACCTAAGAGATATAAAAAGGCTTAATTAGAAGCGCTATAGAGGGTTCGAATCCCTATGCAGGCAGGAGTTTTATAGATTATTAGACTTAGAGACTAAGCCCTCTAGAGGGGGGGTAATTATAAGGGATTAGGAATATAGCGCTAAGCTAGCGCTAGTTTAGCGCTAAGCCTCTACTAAAGTTTAATTATATTAGTTAGCTAAGCCCTAAAAAGGGCTCTATGCGCATAAGTAGCTAGAAGGGCTAACTTATCTTCTATAATATAACTAACCCCTATATTACTACTACTCTTTGCTTCCCTAGCTTAGCCTTTTATAGTCTATAACCTCATAAAGATTAACTATATGGTAAAACCTACCTTAAGTAAAACCTATAGATATACCGAGGTATATAAAGCTATACTCTCCTCTATACCTATAGCGAGTAGTTAGTTATTATAGTTCTTAGTACTAGGCTTAAGGCTAGCACGGTTTACGAACTAGTTATAGAGATATTAGAGACGCTCCTACCCCTGATTTATAGCTATAAAGATATAGAAAATCTCGCGCTACTAATACTAACTAGTAATAATTATATAGGTATAATACTTAATATAGTTCTAATAGAAATCAATAGTACTAGTAAGATAAGCAGGGATCTAGAATATAGGAAAGGTTAGCCTATACCTTCCCTAAATAATCGCTAAACTTACCCTATAGTACTTAATATTGCGAACCTAGTATAACTTATACGTGTAGTCACTATTATATTAATAAGCGTAGATAACCTGGGCATTCTTAGGGAGCTATAGTATATAGCTAATATAAGGTTTGTTACTACCCGCTTAGTTATGCTGATAGTTGCTATTGCTAAGCTCGGACTTAGTAGGGCTATACTTAGCGAGGAGTTACTAAATAAGGCCCTTAGTACTTATAATAGTTATAGAAGTATTAAAGGATAGGAAGGATCCTGCAAAGGCTCTATAAATGCTCAATAAAGGGCTTAGGTAATATAAAAGTAGTTATTAAATAATATAATATAATAAGGAGGGATAAGAACTAACCCTAGGGCGGGAAAAAGCTATTATTTTATAGATAGCTAAGAAGCTTTACTAAATAATTATAAAAATAGCTATAACTTCGGATAGTAAAGAATAGTAATTATTTACTATAGCAGGTGCTACCTACTAGGAGGTAGATATAATAAATTAGTAATAATAGTTGCTATCTAACCTATTTAATAGCCTTATAATATACCTATTTAGAAGGGGGATAATAGGATAAAAAGCGAAGTTATTATAAGGGCATAGTATAAGAGAGTGCTCGCTAGATAAAGGGCAAATAGCTAGAAAATAAAAACGAAGTTACTATAAGGATAACTATTCTCTTTTAAAAGAAAATAATAAGATCCCTTTAGACTAACCCTAAATAGAGGGTATAAAAAGGGCATAAAAGGAGAGGAACTATAAGGAATAAGACTATAGGCTTAGCTATTATATCTATAACTCCAAGGGCTTTATTATCTTTTAGTAAATATATAGCAAATAGTTACCGCGCTAGATAATAGCAATAATAGTAAAGGACTAGGACCTACCCTGGATACCTGAGAAGGATAATAATAGAGGGCTAACCTATAATACCCGACCTTATAGTAGGGATTACTATAATTAGAAGGGGGATATTTATAAGGGACTAGATACCTAGGCTAGAGAAGCTGGAGATACCCCAGTAAGTATAACCTAAGAGGATAGAGAGGCCTACAGGTCTAGGGTATAGAACCCTTATAGCAAGAACTTTGCAAATACTTACTAAAGGCTAGAAAAGAAGGATCTTAGAAGAAGCAAGCAAAAGTAGCATAGCAATACTAGACCTACCTTTTGGGTGCTTCTACTATTAGGTTAACCTAACCGTGGCCCGTAGCCCCTCAATACCTTTATAAGATTAACCTTATAAGTTTATTTAAGCTTCTAAAGGGTATTAAGAACTAAATAATATAGATATTTATAGATCTAATTTAGAAAGAAACCTAGCTAAAGTCTTCTTAGTGCTAAGGAATAAAGAGTATAATAATTATATACCTAAAAAGGAGGATATAGAACTAATAATCCCTAGGGAAAGTAATTAGAGTAAAGGGAAGAATTTGTTATAATTAGTAATATAATTAAAATAGTATTTAAAGGATCAAGAGAAATTAATTAAGGTATTAAAAGCTAAGTAGCAACTAGTTATTAAGATTTCTAAAATACTAAAAAAAGGAAAAAGGGGTATATTAAAATAGAGAACTAAAAAACTTATAATCTCTTTTTAATCTTAATTCGTTTTAGTAATTAATTCATAGACCTATTTCCATTTATTTTCAGGCGGTTCTTCCTTTTATCTCCTAATTATAAAAGTTTAAAAGTCTAAAGATAATACTCCTAACGTTAGGGATAAGAGTAAGGGATAATATTAATAACTAACTACTTATTTAAATATACTATCGTATTATTATTTAATACAATAATAGCTTATTAACTAATAACTTCAATATTTATTAGTAACTCACATAGGGTTATTAAGCCTAGGGATATATAAGATCCTTAACTAGTTAGTAATAACGCTAAAGACCCCTCTTATGAAATAAATCAGAGATTAATAACTTAAGGATAAGAGGGAAGAAGAGAAAGAGAAAAAGGGTATTAAAATCGTAGTTTTTAGCCCTCTAGGAGGATATTAGTAGATCTATTATAATTAAGCTTTATATACGAATAGACCTAGCTCTAGTCGTAGTTATATAATATCATTCCTAAAGGGAAAGAGAAGGATACTTATAAAAGGGATCTTATTGGTTTCATATATAGATATAATTTTGATTTAGTTTTATAAACCTATTTATATATTATTAACTTTAATCTTTTATTATAACCTAGTTAATTTCTTTTTCTCTCTTTCCTTTTTACTCCCCCCCTATTTGATATAAAGATATTTAGAAATCCTATTTCCCTTCCTTAACTTATAGTATAAAGCCCTAAGTAGTCTATAATTTCTTGAAGGTTAAACTCTAGAGGTAACTCTAGTATAAAAAGGTAATGAGAATAAATAAACCTAGCTTTAGGATAATGTTCTTAAGCTTATTAAGAATAAAAGTATTTAAAGAAATAAAAGGTTAGATTTAGCTATAGTTATAACTATAGTATTTACTAGGATTTAAAAGTATAGAATCTTCTTAATACTATTAAACAAAAGATAATAATGAATTCACCTAGTCTATAGGCATAATTCGGGAAATACTATATAGGCATTTTAAACTATAGCCTCTACTAGTTAAGGAAAATAATATAGGAACCCTATATTTCCCTACTACGTATAAGTAAACTCTCTAAATATTACTATATAAAGTCGGACGCGCGCTATATTAGGGCTAATTGTATGAGAGCTAAATAGGCTACCAAGCCTCCTATAGTCTAGAAATACCCTCGCTAAACCATCTAGTAAGGTACTATAAAAGCTACTATATCAGATAACTCCTTAACCTAAAGGGTCGACCTTCTGGTAAGGTACTATAAATACTACTATATAAGAGATAACTCCTTAGCTAAAGAGGTCTTTTCTAATGTAAGGGATTAGGATTACGGCGCCGAAGATTAGGATTACGGCGCCGGGCCTCCGCCGAGGTTTAACCGCATTAGTCAGCCTAGCCGAGCCGAGCCCTAAAAAGGGCTCCGCACGCACAAGTGGCTAGAAGGGCCAACTTGTCTTCTACAATACAACCACCCCCTACGTTACTACTGCTCTTTCCTTCCCTGGCCCGGCCTTTTGTAGGCTATAACCCTCACATCTAAGAGGTTCTTATAGCTAGAATTATAAGAAGCTCTACTACTATATGTAGAGCCTTATACCTCTCCCCCTTCTACCTCTAACCTATAATAAATCCTTAATGAGATTAGTACTAGACCCTATATATAAAACCGCTAAGCCCATATAAGGTATACTCTTTAATATAATAAATAGGAAGGAGATTACTAGAGAGTTTAGTATTAATATAATAAATAAAACCTACTTCTTTATTAACTACTCCGCTAACGTAGTTAATAAACGGAGCGATTAGACAGGCAAAGCGATCACCTAACAATAACAAACCTATCTCCTACCTTTATATCAATATTACGTTATATATAACTATGTCATTAGTAAGTAAAGAAGCTTATTTAAACTTAGCTACTTAAGTAATTGAATAAAGTAATAATATTAGCTTAAGAGCTATCTTCTAGATCTACTTAGTGACTTACTTAATGCTATATACCTAAATAAAGGGAAAGATATAATAATATAATATAATACCTAACTAATAGAATTTAATACTACTTAAGGAACAGAAAGTAGTTAAGTATATTCTTAATTTAGACTCTTAATTATTTCCTCTCTAGATTAATAGTATCAAGGATCTAGCTAATTAGCTACTTACTAATTATAACATACCGCTAGTTAGGAAGCGCTAGGCTTCAAACTTTTTTAAGTAATACCTATAGCTCTAGATACGCTTTTTTAGAAGTATAACTATATAAGGGCTTAATATCAAGATCTAAGTATAATAAATATATAGCTTTATATTATAGTAAATATAATTATAAATATAGTATTATAGATTATAATATCTATAACCTTGAGAACACTAGATTTATAATAGGTTAGATTATATTTAGAATATTTATTATAAGTACCAAAAGTTATTTAAATATAAAAATAATATAGCTTAGTAATTATAAATAAGTTATACTTATTTAAGCTATTAGTTCGTTAGGCTATAGCATTCCGCTATATATTATCATTATAAGCTAATATTACCTCTCTACTGAGTATATTAAAACTAGTCTCCTATATAACTAGGTAATTATAATGTCTACAAATAAATAGATAACAAATAAAAAAGGATTAAATTAGCTTTAATACTTTAATTAATATTTAAAGCTATATATAAGTAGTAGTTATTACCTCCTTATTATCAATAAGTATAAAAGTTATATATTACTAACCTTATGATATGTTTTAAAGAAAATAATATTATTATACTCTATATATTAGCCTATTTATTTTATCTACTTTAGCCCATAGATATTAGGTATTTTAAGCTAATAAAGAAGGCTTATGATTAGTAAATTAAGAATATAATATACTAAGGTAATATATATATTATAAAAGAAGACTTCTTCTCTATATTTTATAAGGCTTTTATATAACTTCTTATAGTTAAAGATATTTCGAGAGGTTTTAGAGGCGCTAAATATATTCCTTTAAGTATAGAAAGTATACTTTTAAAGCTTAATATTAAGTTATATACTCTAATACCTCTAGGGCCCCTGATAATAATACCCCCTATATAGACGTCCTAGATATAAATAACCTCATGGAAATCTTTTCTTAGTCTAAACTTATTAAAAGAAGGATCTCCTACTATTGGAATAGCTTTCTAATTTTAATGATTAAAGCTATTCAGTATTTATTAAAAAGGGTATAGGAATTTATATATTAGATTACCTTATTATAATCTAAAGTTTATATCCTTTAGGAAGAAAATAACCTATTTAGCTAATATAAGAGGGCTAAGGAAATATATCTTAAATAAAGAGGAAGTCTTATTATAGGTAAAGTAGGTATATTTAGTTATAGAGAGAGGTAATAACCTAGATCAAGGAGGATATATATTACAGTAGTAGGTATTAGCTATTATAGTAATTGTTATAAGCTAAGGGCTAAAATAGGCTAATAGTAATATAGCGTCTTTAGGGTTATACGTAGTTATAGTTAACCTTAGAGACTTTCCTATTAATCTTAAATAATGTAAGTCGTTTATAATCTAATAATCTATTTAGTTATTTAGCCTTAATACTTTATTATATAAAGTAGACGCTATTTAGCTCCTTTAGAGTTAAACTATTAACTCCTTTCTTATTAGTATATTTATATATGAATTTTAGACTTTCAGGGAGTTCCTATTATATTTCTTAAATCTTATTAATCTCTACTATAGCTTTAAGTACTACTAAGGCTTATTATAATTCTCTATAAGTAGCTAGATTAAACCTATACTTAAGATAGAAAGGTAATTCTTTTATATTTTCTCCTATTATATTATTATTAGTAAGTTCGGCTGTTAGTAGTAGTAATACCTAATTATCTTATTTATAGTTTATATAGTAGTATAAGTAGGTTTCTAGAATTTAGGTAATTCGTTCGGTTTATCTATTAGTCTATAGATAAAAGGTAGTAGAGTGTTTATAATTAGATCTAAGCTATATGATTAGAGATTTCTAGAACTTTGAAGTATATAGTTTATCTCTATTCAATATAATCTCTATTAGTATTCTATATTAACTAATAATAGTCTTAAGAAATATACAACTAAGTTCTTTTATAGTACTAGATTCTATATAGGGGATAAAGTAGGTATACTTTATAAGTTAGTCTATAATTACTAAAATGCTATTACATTTAATATTAGTCTTTAGTTCTTTAATTTAAGTAGTTTAATAATAAAGTTACGTAAGATAGATCACTATACTACTTTAGCTATAAGTAGTAGTTAGATTCTACTTTATAGTTAGTATTAGCTTAGGTTACCTTTCGTATAGGTTTTATAATCCTTAATAGCGCTTACTACTTCTTATGTTATAGTAATCCTATTATAGTATTATTAAATATATTCCTATATCTTAGTAATGCCTTAGTATCTATATATAGGTAATAAAAAAACTTTCTTAATAGGTTTAAGGGTTATTTACCTAGTCGTACTAGCACTAACCTTCGTTATTATTATTAGATGAGGTTTCTATTGCTATTCTATTTTAAGATATCTTAAGTTTCCTTAGGTATTAGGATATTATAATTTAGTTATTAGCTAAAACTATGAGCTTTATTATTTTTATTTCCCTTCTTATAAATAATCTTAAAGTTACACTCTAATAAGAATTCTAACTATCTTACTTATTATTTATGAAGAGTTCTTAAAGTAATGAAGTATAAAGGATTCTTATACTTAGTATATATCTTAACTAGATACTTAGTTCCTAATAATTATAGTCTCTATTCTCTAAATAGTTTAATTGTTACTATAAGTTCCTGATTATAAAGCTAATAATTAAGGTCTAGTTTACTAATCCTTTTTAATGTAAAGGCGACTAATTATAATTAGCTTTTATTGTTATATTTTCTAAGTTATATACCTATAGTAAACTCTAAGGCGTTAGCCTTAGGTTTAAATAGTTTATTATGGTTTAGTATAGAGAGAATAATATCTCTCTCTACTACTTATTTAATCTTGTTAAAGTCCTATTACTATTTATTAGTCTATCAGAATATTTTGTCTTTCTTAATAAGATCCTAAGGTTACTAACCATTTTTTATATAGTTCTTAATAAATCATTAATAGAAGTTTATAAATCCTAAGAAGGATTTTATATCCCTAATAGAAGTAGGTATAGGCTAGTTATAAATGGGTTTACCTTTATTCTTTGATATTTAGATAATTCCTAATATAATAATAAATCCGAGGAATTCGACTTCTTATTAATAAAATTTGCTTTTAGCTAACTTGATTAACAGTTTTACTATTATAATTAATGGAGTACTCTACATATATGCTTCTTATATTCTTCTAGATTGTTGGAAATAATAATGATATTATTAAGGTATATTATAATAAATTTATTAAGGTATAGTTATAATATCTTATTAATTATAGTCTAAAGGGTAGCTAATATATTCACAAGGTTAAAGTATATCATAAGTATTCTAAACTATCTATATAATATTTAGAGTACTACTTTCTATTCTTTACCCTCTTTAATATAAATAAGATTATAAGCTCCCTCAGGGTTAAGGTTAACGAACTAGTCCGTAGTATATAAGAAGCTATATAACCTAGGGATAAGTGGTAATAAATTGTAATTCCTAATAGTAATATTATTAAGTTCTTAATAGTTAATATATAATTATTTTCTTCTATTCTTTAGTATAAAGAGTACTAAATACCTTATAGGTAATATTAATGGTTAAATAAATCCTTTTCTTAGATTCTTATCCAAGTAAGTATTAAGTGCTTTTATTTCTTCGTAATTAAGTCTATAAATCCTTTTAAATATAGGTTCTTTTTCCGGTTTTGGCTTAATCTTGTACGTATAGCTTCTATATTCTAGTAGTTTATTATTAAGCTCTTCAGTAAATTACTTCTTATATTACTAATATTAATTAGAATAGATAATATTTAATCTTCTTTGTTAATATTAATTACTATTAATATCCTAGTACCTATATCCTCAATTCTTGGGAATATAGGGTTTCATATCACTTTTAGAGTACTTTATAGCTTATTTAAGGCGCCTTTCTTAGGTTACTATTTAATAAGTAAGTCCTTATCCTGTTAGAGTTAGCTTCTTCTCTAATTTATGTATAGGTTATACTTCCTTAACTATAAAAGTCCTAAAATAATATTATACTTATCTTTTACCTCTATAATATTAAAATAGAGTTATTCTTAATAGCTATAATAACTTGAAGGGAGTTATATTATTTCTAAATTTATAAGGCCTCTACTATATTAAGCTCTATCGCCCTTAATATTCTATAAGTAGTATTCTTTTCCTAGAGGTTGCTTTCTCTATATAATCTATTATTAATTTACTATACCAAGTAATATAAGGTTAGCGTATATACTACTATCTACTACTACTAATATAAGCTCTCTGTTAATTATTACTTTCATTAGGAGGTATTCTCCATCTATAAGTAGTATATTAGTACTATATAGGGACTTGATTATATCTATTTATTACTATCCTATATTAGTTAGTAGGTTTGGTTTTTTAATTACTTAATCTCTAGGGTTATTTATATTATTTTACCTTGTTTATATACCTTGGTGAGGCTATATTCCTAGGTTCTTAATCTTAGTAAGTTAGGCCCTTCTTATAGAAGTTATAATACTTTAGCTCTATATGTTAAATACACTTATATGAGTCTTCTTAGAAGTTTTATACCTAGTATAAGTTTTCTATTTTTATCTTTTGTTAAGGTAACCTAAGTTTCTTTAAGTATTAGGATATTATAATCTAAGGATTAGCTAAACGTATTAACTCGATTATACTTACTCCCTTTCTTATAAATAGTTTTAAAGTTAAATTTAAATAGAGGTTCTAACTATCTAACTTTTTATTTATTAAGAGTTTTTAAGGTAATAAAATATAAAAGATTCTCATAATTCATATATACTTTAACTAGGTATTTAGTTCCTAATAGCTAGGGTCTCTATTTCCTAAAATCCTTAATAATTACTATAAGCTCTTTATTATAAATTTAGTAGTTAAGTTCTACTTTTTTAAACTTTTGTAAGATAAAAGTAAGTAGTTGTAATTAGTTCTTATTATTATATTATCTGAGTTATATACTTATAGTAAAGTCTAAAGTACTAGCTTTAAATTTAAATAGTTTATTAAAGTCTAGGCTAGAGAGTATAATATCTTCTTTTCCTAGTTATTTAATCTTATTAAAGTTTTATTAATATCCCTTAGTTTATTAGAATATATTATCTTTCTTAGTAAGGTCTTAGAGTTTTCTACTAACGTCTATATAGTTCTTAATAAATTATTAATAGAAACTTATAAGTCCTAAGAAGGATTATACATCCTTGATATAAATAAGTATAAGCTAAATATAAATAGCTTTTACTTTATTTTTTAATATCTTAATAATTCCTAATATAATAGTAAATCCTAGGAATTCAATATCTTATTAATAAAATTCATTTCTAACTAGCTTAACTAAGAGTTTTAGTTCTTATAATTATTATAATACTTTATAGTTATAATATTTTATTAATTTTAATCTAAAAGGTTACTAGTATATTTATAAGTTTAAAAGGTATTATAAGTATTTTAAAATATCTATATTATATTCTAAGTACTATTTTCTATTCCTTGCTCCCCTTAATATAAATAAGGTTATAGGCTCCTTTAAGGTTAAGAGCTATAAAATAGTTTATATTATATAATAGGTTTATAACTAAGAAATAAGTAGTAATAAGTAATGGTTCTTCATAGTAATATTATTAAGTTTCTAATAGTTAATATATAGTTATTTCCTTCTATTCCTCTTTAGTATAAAAGATACTAGATACCGTATAAGTGATATTAAGGATCTAATAGATCCTTTCTTTAGATTCTTATTGAAATAAGTATTAAATACTTCTATTTCTTCTTAATTAAGTTTACAAACCCTCTTAAATATTAGTTCTTTTCCTAGTTCTAGCTTAATCTTATAATTAATACTACTATATTCCAGTAATCCTATATTAAGTTCTTTAGTAAATAACTTCTTATACTACTAGTATTTTATTAAAATAAATAGTATTAAATCTTCTTTATTAATACTTATTACTATTAATATCCTAATACTTATATCCTTAATTCTTAAGTATATAGGGTTTTATTATTTTAGGAGTTCTTTATAGCTTATTTAAGGTACTTCTCTTAGGCTACTACTTAATAACTAAGTTCTCTACTTATTAGAGTTGGGTAGTTCTCTAGTCTATCTATAATTTATATTTCTATATCTATAAAAATCCTGGGATAATGTTATAATTATTTATTATATCTATGATATTGAAATAGAGTTACTCTTAAAATTAATAATGACTTAAAAGGGGTTATACTATCTCTAAATTTATAAGGCGTCTATTATACTAAACTTTATCTCTTTTAATATTTTATAAGTAATATTCTTTTCCTAGGGTCTTCTTTCTCTATTTAATCTATTATTGATTTAGTATACTAGTAATATAAAATTAACTTATATGCTATTAAGTATTATTACTAATATAGGTTCTCTATTCACTATTATCTTAATTAAGAGGTATTCCTTATTTATTTATAATATATTAGTATTATATAAGGATTTCATTATACTTACTTATCATTATCCCGTTCTAATAGGTAAGCCTAGTTTTTAACTACTTATTTTCTAGGATTATTTAAACTATCCTATTTACTTATATACTTTAATAAAGCTATTTTCCTAAATCATTAGGGATAGTAAGGTAGGTCCTTCTTATAGGAGTTATAATACTCTAGCTTTATATATTAAATATACCTTATATTGATCTTATTAGTATTCTTCCTATAATACGTTTATATTATTTAGATATCTTATAAGGTAGTTGTAGCTAGGTATAAAAGTAGCCATTTCTTTCTTAACTTAGTAGTGTATTTACTAATAGGGAGTTATAAAACTTAATAGGTATATAGGATAGAGTTATTATTCTATTTATAGAGGTAATACTTATAATTATACTTCTCGCCTAGGTATTCCTTATACTAGTCATTAAAGTAGTATACCTAAGATACTTATAGATATTTATAATATATTAGAAGTAGGTATCTATTATTATTATTATTTAAGAGTAACCCTTTTACTTCTTCTCGCTATTCTAAGGTTACTCTATAGAAGTATACTTTCCAATTTTTACTAAAGTGTATAACCTCTTATAATTGGAGTCTTGAGTATATTGTTTTATTATTAGATTCCTCTTCAGGGCTAGTAATAATATTCTTAGATTTAGGTCTATAAATCGTTATTCTCTAAATATATTATTATATAATGTTATAAGATTTATCTAAGTTACAAGGGGCCTCGGGTTCTTATCCTTATATTTATTTATTAATTTATTATGTTATAATAGGATTAAGGTTTTCTCTAGAATCCTCTTCTTCCTTATTTGGTTCCTTACTAAGGTATTCTCCAAATTCCTAGTTAATGTTTTAGATTTATTTAAGATTATTCTAAGTATTCATTTATCTTTCTAGTTATAATTCTATAGCTCTGACTTATTATTACTATATAAGGTTATAAGGATTAGTCTTAATATATTATTTATAAGGCTATAGAGCGTTACTAAGTCGTTTAATATAAATTAAGCTATTATATAGAACTATCTAATTATCCGAGGTCTCGTGGACTTATAATATCGCGTTAGGTTATTCTATAGCCTTAGACTTAAGCTTAGTATTATTATAATATCCTATAGTAATAGTCTTTATTAGTATAGGCTTTATAATCCCTATAGTATTATACCCTAAGTATTGAGGGTTCTTTACTTATTATTCCACTTATTCTTTAGAATCTAAATAAACTTTATAGTTATTATTATAATATATAGTCCAACTAAGTTACTAGTATAGAATATACTTAATCGCTATAAGAAATTTATTATATTGATTCTAGAATAGGTATAAAAGACTTCTTCTTAGGCTATAAATAGTTATATGTAATATATCCAATTTAGTTATAGTCAAAGTACTTAAAGTTCTTTCTAATACTTTCAGTAGTTATACTAAGATCTACAGGTTTATTATAATATCTATGGGTAGTAATATACTAAGCTACCTTAGGGTTATATTATAAGTAGTTTATTTATTATTTAGTACTATTCTGATACTAGTTATATAGTTACTACTAAAGCTTTTATCCTTAGTTAGGGGTTAGTTATTATTCTTCTGTTCCCTTATATTATTTATATAATTAGTTATAAATCTTAATTACAAGTTCTATATATTAAAGGAATTTATTAGGTCTATTAACCTTACTAATTCTATCTTTATCCTTAAGGTTAGTATAGAATAGAAAGATATTACTTTTATTACTTAGGTTAAGTTATATATAGGTATATCAGAATACTATAGTATAATTCTTAGCTAGCCTACTTTATCTAAGGCAAAGTAAGTCCTATTCTATTTATTATTTCTTATATAGGTCCTAGAATGAAGATTTTAAAATATACTTAAATCCTTAGAAGCTATTGAAAATATCTTATACTTCTATAGAGTATTTATCTAATATCTCTTTGTCTAGGTATTCTTTAAAGAAGGGTTTAAACTACTAAAGAGCTTATCCTTTAAGAAAGGTTAAAATATATTTAACCTTCTTAACTTTACTATTGAAATTATTATTGTTACGGGCTACGCTACTGCTGGCGTCTGGGTGGTGCTGCAGACCCTAAGGATTCTGCTATAGACAACCGCTCTCGCTTAATATTTGCCCTATATCCGCTTTTCTATTGCACGGGGAACTTCCTAGAAAACTTCCCTTCCTTAGCTTAGATTACTATAATTAAGGCACCCCTAAGTTAAATAAACCCGGGCTAGCCCCTTATATATCTAAGCTCTCTCTCTATACCTGCCTCGCTAGTTACATAGCACGATAGATAGCGGGTAGGAAATGGAACTAGCTGCGCTTATAGTAACTAGTCTAGAAGTACTACTAATAGGTAAGGAAGCGTTCGAAGCAATTTATATAGTAATTAATAAGCTTAGCAACTAGCTCGATAGCTTAATAACTATATAGTAGCTTAATAATAAACCGACCGCAGAGCTCTAGCGAGATATAGCAGGTAGCTACGCCCTAGCTCTGCTAATACTATCCCTATAGCTAGAAACTACCTAGAGAGCAGGGGGCGCTCGGCAATTAAAACCCCTTCCTAACCCCCCTAAGTTCGGAGGAAACTGCAACGAGTATGCTATATGGGCGTAATAGATATATAATAAAGTTAGGATAGACCGGGACTTCTTCCTAAGCAATTAGAAGGCCTAGTATCTTATTAACTCCTGCCTAGAACCTAAAGTATAGCTAGTAGTCTTAGCTTTCTATAGCTTAGGGGGTAGTAACGGCTTATTCGAGCTAGACGCCTTCTTAGTATACCTAGACTATACCTATAGTAACCCTAATATTATAAGCAAGGCTCTTAGAAGACTCTCAGAGCTTTAAATAAAGCATAATAAAGCCTTCGCCTCGTTCCTACCCCGCTTCGAATATGCTATTGCAGAAGCAGGTAGCATAGTATAGCTAGATAGTATCTAGATCGACTACTTATATAGGGTACTATCTTATGAGCTCCTTAACCGTCTAGTTAACTACCTAACCCCCTATGAGTACGCTAAATATATTAGCCTTATATAAGATATTATATAGAAGCTAGAGGGATTATATTATATTCCTAACGCTTCGCATTAGCCTATAATATTCGGATCGAGAGTATTACCCGCTAGAGTAGATATAGATAGGGATACTAGGATAACGGGTTCGGTATGCACCTCGCGCGAGGGTATAGGTAAAGGTCCTAATAAGGAAATATACCGCTATTTTAAGTATAATTAGATTAGTTACTTATAAAGGGATTACTAGAAGGTTAAGAAGTCGAAGGATAGTCCTAGAGTAGCAAAAGCTATTAAGGAAATAATATATTTAAACTCGGGAGAGGTTAAAAGCGAAGAAGACTCCTCTAACTTAGGAAATAAATAACCCTAGTGTGAAATCGGGTATTAGGGATAATAGAGGAAGAGCGGGCTAGTTAGGAATAGTTCTAGTTAGAACGTAGTATAAGCAGGCCTTCTGCGATATTAGTAGTTAGAGTTAATAAAGGCACTCCTACTAACGCTTTAATAGACTATAGATATAATATCTATATAATAGTAGACTACTAGTATGCCCGCTGCCTCTGTTTACTATATATCGACTGCTGAGCGTAGCAATTGCGAGGCTTTGCTAATAACTCAGCTCAAGCTATAGCAAAAAGCGTAGCTATATTATACCTCGAGATTAGAGGCTACGTATAGCAACTCTTCGCTTATATAGTAAAAGGACTAGATACTAACCTCTTCTTAGGGAAGCTATAGATAGAATAAAACTATATCGTTTATAATATAGCAGAGAAGTAGGTATACTATAGGAAGGCAGGGGTTATTATTACCCTTTAAGGATAGAAAGAACCCTAGAGAGTGAGGGAGATCCGGGAAGCCTGCTAACTTAATGCTACCTTATTTATAGCGATCTGCTAGAGGGTTAGCAAGAGCTAGCTATTTAGGCTAGAAGTAGGAATACGGGTAGTAAGCCTAAGGGATATTGAAAAAGCGCTCGAGGTAAAGAAACTAGAAGACTATTTAGAGAAACTACTATAATATGTTTATAACGAATTCGCAGAGCTTTTCGAGCTAGCTAAGTTATACCCCCTACCCCTAAGTTATCCTAGTATAGATCACGAAATTCACCTCGAGCGTAATACCTCTAGCTAAGAGGCGCCCTTGCCCTAGGGACCCCTCTATAATATATCTAGGGAGGAGTTATTAGTATTGAAAAAGATGCTTATAAACCTGCTCGATAAGGGTTTTATTCAAGCAAGCAAGTCTCCTGCTAGCGCGCCCGTACTTTTTATTAGGAAGCCCGGCAGAGGATTATAGTTCTATTGCAACTACTAAGCATTAAATGCAATTACTAAGCGAGACTACTACCCCTTACCCCTAATCTAAGAGACCCTCTAAAGGGTTAGTTTAGCGAAGTAGTATACTAAACTAGATATAGTAGCTACCTTCTATAAGATTTATATAGCAGAAGAGCACTAGGAAAAGACCGCCTTTTGTACGTAATATAGGCTCTTCGAGTAGCTAGTCTATCTATTCGGATTAAGCGGAGCCCCTATAACGTTCTAACGATATATTAATAGCATACTCTAGGAGTTCCTTAATAACTTCGTAATAATATATATTAATAACGTATTAATCTATAGCAGCAGCTCCCGAGCAGACTATAAGCAGAAGGTATATAAGGTTCTCCGGGCCCTCTAAGAGGCTAGTCTTAACCTCGACCTAGCGAAGTGCGAGTTCTCTATAAAAATAGTGAAGTATATAGGATTTATCCTAAAGGCAGGCAAGAGTATTGCTTATAATATAGAGAAAGTGCGAGTAATTATTAAATAGGAAGCGCCTACTTTAATAAAAGGATTGCAAAGTTTCCTAGGGTTTACTAATTACTACTAAGTATTTATATCAGAATACTCAGGGGTTATAGAGCTCCTCACCCTCCTAATAAAGAAGGGAGCGCTATTTATCTAGGGTAAGGAATAAGAAGATACGTTCTAGGTGCTCAAACGCTGCTTCTAAACCGCACTAGTACTACGTTGCTTCGACCCGTAAGCCCTAACTATGGTTAAGACGGACTACTTAGGGTTCGCTTTAGGGGGGGTGCTAACTTAAGAAGATATATAAGGATAGCGCTATCCTATCGCCTTCTACTCGCAGAGGCTAACCCCTGCCTAATATAACTACCTAATTTATAATAAGGAGCTATTAATAGTAATTGCTTATTTGAACGCATAGGATGCTAAGCTAAGAAGCTACCCTAGGTTTAAGGTCCTTACTAACTATAAGGGCCTCGAATACTTCACGCGAAAATAATGTTTAATAGAACGCTAAAGTTGCTAGGCGGAGTAGTTATTAAGGTATAATTTCTATTTAGAATATTAACCTAGTCGCTTAGTAGCTATGCCTAATATGCTCTCATATTGCAAATAGGACGCCCTGAAAGGATAGGAGGATAAACGAGAGAAAGGGAGGGTAATCTAGATAATCCCTAACTCCGCCCTAGGTAAGGTAAGGAGGATAGCAATAGTTAAGGCCCTTGCTATAGTAGTATTCGAGGATCTAGCCCTTTAATATATATAGAACGAAGCTTAAGCAGAAGATAACTAGTATTAAGGGGCTTATTCTATAGTAAAAAGGGGCGACCGAAGCTTCCCTTCCTAGCTAGGCCTAAAACTGCAGATCGCTAAGTATAATATTAACGCCCTTAGCTAATTAATATTTAGAGACCGGATCTAGGTACTAGGGTTAACGGATGAAAACTACCCTCAGAACGTGCTTTAAATATAGTTAATTCAGAAGTACTACGACTTAGTAATAACGGGCTACCCTAGTTAGAATAACACCCTAGCTATCCTAGCCTAGCAATACTTCTAGCTAGGGTAGTCCTCTGCAGTCCGCTAGTTCATAAGAAACTGCGATAGTTATAAGCGCGGAACGATTTAGCGATAAGCGAAACGCAGGCTTCTTTAACCCTTACTAGTAGTAGAACGGCTATATTGCAATCTCGCTATAGATTTTATTATAGACCTCCTATGCATAGTGAAAACAGGGTTGAGATACCTTTAGGTAATAGTCGATAGGCTCTCTAAGATGATAACCTTAGAAGGGATGCCTTTAATAGACGCAGAAACGTATATAGAACGCTTTATAAACTACTACTACTAATTTCATAATATACCGAAGTCGATTATTAGTAATAGGGGTAGTAACTAGACGAGTTGGTTCTAGCGATGGTTCTGCGCGCTCATAAAGATCGAATAACGTTTAAGTACCGCCTTTTACCTATAGATAGATAGAGTAATAGAACGTTTTAATTAGGAGATCTAGGTAGTCCTGCGGATAATAGTTAACTTCGCCTAGGGTAACTAGGAGGTTTACTTACCCTCTATTTAACTAGCAATTAATAGCTGCGACGCAGCTATAATAGGAGTAAGCCTATTCTTTTTTACCTATAGATACCACGTTAACCTAGTATTAGTAGTATAGCCCGCGCTAGAGCTATCGACCTCATGCGAGTTAGCTGCTAATAAGTTCGTTAGTAAACTAAAGTTAACCATAGAGTTAGCCTAAGCAGCTATTGCTATAGCCTAATAGACTATAGAATAATTAGCAAATAGTAAAAAGACGCTAGCAGAACGCTACGAAGTAGGCGATAAGGTCTAGCTATTACTAGCTAACTTCTATATAGAAAGACCCTATAGGAAGTTAGATTAGCTATACCTAAAGTATAAAATAACTAGGGTAATCTTACTAACTATAGTCGAGTTGAATATTCTAGGTAAGGTCTATAACCGATTTCACGTTAGCCTGCTACGCTGCGCTATAAATAACCCCCTCCTAGGCTAAGAAGTTAATAATCCCTAACTACCCCTGATTTTCGAAGATAGAGAGGATAAATAGGAAGTCGAGTCCGTTCTAGCTATACGCTAGAAGCGCGTAGGTAGGGGTAGGCGTTGCGAGTTATTAGTTAAATAGATAGGGTATAGTTAGCTTACCTAGGAGCCCCTATAATTACTCTAAGATAACTAGGCAGTAGATAAGTATAAAGAAAAGTATAGCTTGATAGATAAGAATAATAGCAACCTCTAGTACGCTATACTATAAGCTAAGTAGTAGTTAATAGGCGGGGGTAGGACGGAGGGATAGTAGCTAGGCAATTTATAATTAGAGGAGTAGGTAGAAATAGGAAGCTCTATTATAGCTTAAGGCTATAAAGAGGCGGAATAGGCCCTAAGCGGGTAGAAAGCGGGCGGATAGTAGGCAAGTAGAAACCACGGACTTAAGAAGACGACCCCTTATTCCTCCTGCTCTTTATAAGTAGTAGTAATAATATTAGTAAGCTAAGAAAAGGGGTTAGATTATTAGGAATAGAAGAAAGGCGGGAATAGGATAAACCTTATAAAAGACCTTAGCTATATCTAGGTAAGCCTAGGCGAGGTAGTATAGCTATACCTCATTAGGCTTAACTAGGAGGGAAAGTAAAGTAATAGTAGTAATAGAGGTACTAAGGATAGGAATAGCTAGAGAACTAGCAGAGGGCGTAGGGGAGGCATCCGACTTAATAGCAGCCTTAGTAGCGCGCTTTATAGCAGCGCGGGTATAGACCTCATAGTTCTAAATAGAAGTAGCGCAAAGGAGTTCTATACGAGCCTCGATCTATATGGGGAGCTATAACTATTAGTAATAACCCTGAAATATAAGAATAGCGGAGTCTTACTAAGGTCCTTTTATCAAGGCTGCAGCAAGTAAGGCAGTCTTAGCTAAGAGAAGCGAACTCCTCCTAGTAGCAAACTACGCTAGGGTTGCTCTAGTGGAATATTAGCTCTATAGAGAAGGAATAGTAGGGAAGTAATACCTATATTAATATAAGTAGACTTAATAGCTTTATTAGAATAGTAGATATAACGGACGACGTTACTTATAATATAGTTAGGCTTATAATAGTTAAAAAGCGATAGGATAGTATACCTTATTTAATAATATTATAATAAGCTATAATATCGCTAGGCTTCTTAGCCTTAGCTATAGTAGATATATACTTTAGGCAAGGAACCTCGCGAAGAAGCCCCTAGGTCTTATCCTAGGGGATGCTGCTAAAGATAAGCTAGTATAAGTAGGGACCCTAGTAAAACGTTAGAAAAACGCGGAACGAGCAGAAGAATATATACTATAAGGGGCTCCCGGGTGATAGGATATATAGGAAGGGGGTAGTCGAGGTACTCGCGCAGCTCCTAGCTAGCTAGGGTGCAGAGGGGATCGTCCATGAGATCGAAGTTATTAGAAGCAGCCTCCTTATAGTTAGAGAGGCTAGTAGAGGTAGAGCGGTCGGAGGGCGGGCCCTTAATAGGAGGAGGAGACTCTATCTCCTTATTAGAGTTAGGGAGGGGCTATATAGGGTTAATTATAGTAAAACCACAGGGAAAGAGCGGGTAGCAACTTATAGGGGGTGCTATTATAGAGTCGAGGGAAATTAGATTAATTAGATCTGCATAAGTTAGCAATTAATAGGGGTTTGGATATAACGAACTTATACTAATATAGACCGAGAGCGCGCTAAAATACTACTAAACCGACGAGTTATTAGCTAAAATAATATTATAATTAATTAGTTAACTTACTCTAGTATAGGTTAATAGGAGGAGGGAAAAGAGGAAGCAAACTTAGGGTATAAAAAATCATATTATTATAATTATTACTAGTAAGGCGCGGAGCGGCTAGTAGCCCGGATTAACGTCGCTCTAGACTAGCCCTTAGCCCGTGCTCAAACCTGCAACTCACGTGAGGGCTAGGGGGAGGGGGGGGGGGGGAGGGGTATATATTATAGGCTATGCTACTGCTAGCATCTAGGTGGTGCTATAGACCCTAAGGATTCTGCTATAGACGACCGCTCTCGCTTAATATTCGCCCTATATCCGCTTTTCTATCGCATGGGGAACTTCCTAGAAAACTTCCCTTCCTTAGCTTAGATTACTATAATTGAGGCACCCC